>JAWKAJ010000047.1:0-219748 GCA_033816785.1 Picus viridis | reverse complement strand
GAGGCAGCTCAGAGGCAGCAGAGAGGCAGCTCCAGGGGCAGCTCAGAGGCAGCTCAGGAGGGCAGCAGCTCAGAGAGGCAGCAGCAGAGGCAGCAGAGGAGGCAGCTCAGAGGCAGCAGAGGAGGCAGCAGAGAGGCAGCAGAGGAGGCAGCTCAGAGGCAGCAGAGGAGGCAGCAGAGAGGCAGCAGAGAGGCAGCAGAGAGGCAGCTCAGAGGCAGCTCAGAGGCAGCAGAGGAGGCAGCTCCAGGAGGCAGCAGAGAGGCAGCTCAGAGGCAGCTCAGAGGCAGCAGAGAGGCAGAGGCAGCTCAGCTCAGGCAGCAGAGAGGCAGCTCAGAGGCAGCTCAGAGGCAGGCAGCTCAGAGGCAGCTCAGAGGCAGCAGAGAGGCAGCTCAGAGGAGAGGCAGCTCAGAGGCAGCAGAGAGGCAGCTCAGGGGCAGCAGAGAGGCAGCTCAGAGGCAGCAGAGAGGCAGCTCAGAGGCAGCTCAGAGGCAGCTCAGAGGCAGCTCAGAGGCAGCAGAGGAGGCAGCAGAGGAGGCAGCTCAGAGGCAGCAGAGAGGCAGCAGCAGGGGCAGCAGAGGCAGGCAGCAGAGGCAGCAGAGAGGCAGCTCAGAGGCAGCTCAGAGGCAGCTCAGAGGGCAGCAGCAGAGAGGCAGCAGAGAGGCAGCAGAGAGGCAGCTCAGAGGCAGCTCAGAGGCAGCAGAGAGGCAGCTCAGAGGGCAGCAGAGAGGCAGCAGAGAGGCAGCAGAGAGGCAGCAGAGAGGCAGCAGAGAGGCAGCAGAGAGGCAGCTCAGAGGCAGCTCAGAGGCAGCAGAGGAGGCAGCTCAGAGGCAGCAGAGAGGCAGCAGAGGAGCAGAGGAGGCAGCAGAGAGGCAGCAGAGCTCAGAGGCAGCTCAGGAGGCAGCTCAGAGGCAGCAGAGGAGGCAGCAGAGAGGCAGCAGAGGAGGCAGCAGAGAGGCAGCAGAGAGGCAGCAGAGGAGGCAGCAGAGAGGCAGCAGCAGAGGCAGCAGAGAGGCAGCTCAGAGGCAGCAGAGGAGGCAGCTCAGAGGCAGCAGAGAGGCAGCAGAGGAGGCAGCAGGGGCAGCAGAGAGGCAGCTCAGGGGCAGCAGAGAGGCAGCAGAGGAGGCAGCAGAGAGGCAGCTCAGAGGCAGCAGAGAGGCAGCAGAGAGGCAGCAGAGAGGCAGCAGAGAGGCAGCAGAGAGGCAGCAGAGAGGCAGCAGAGAGGCAGCAGAGGAGGCAGCAGAGAGGCAGCAGAGAGGCAGCAGAGAGGCAGCAGAGGAGGCAGCTCAGAGGCAGCAGAGAGAGCAGGCAGCAGAGAGGCAGCAGAGAGGCAGCAGCAGGAGGCAGCAGAGAGGCAGCAGAGAGGCAGCAGAGGAGGCAGCAGAGAGGCAGCTGAGAGGCAGGAGGCAGCAGCAGCAGAGAGGCAGCTCAGAGGCAGCAGAGGAGGCAGCAGAGGAGGCAGCTCAGGAGGCAGCAGAGAGGCAGCAGAGAGGCAGCTCAGGGGCAGCAGAGAGGCAGCTCAGAGGCAGCAGAGAGGCAGCAGAGGAGGCAGCTCAGGGGCAGCAGAGAGGCAGCAGAGAGGCAGCAGAGGAGCAGCAGGCAGAGGAGGCAGCTCAGGGGCAGCAGAGAGGCAGCTCAGAGGCAGCTCAGAGGCAGCTCAGAGGCAGCTCAGAGGCAGCAGAGGCAGGCAGAGGCAGCAGAGAGGGCAGAGAGGCAGCAGAGGCAGCTCAGGAGGCAGCAGAGAGGCAGCTCAGAGGCAGCAGAGAGGCAGCAGAGAGCAGAGGAGGCAGCTCAGAGGCAGCAGAGAGGCAGCTCAGAGGCAGCAGAGAGGCAGCTCAGAGGCAGCAGAGGAGGCAGCAGAGCAGAGGCAGCTCAGAGGCAGCAGAGAGGCAGCAGAGAGGCAGCAGAGGCAGGCAGAGGCAGCAGAGAGGCAGCTCAGAGGCAGCAGAGAGGCAGCAGAGAGGCAGCAGGGGCTCAGAGGCAGCAGAGAGGCAGCTCAGAGGCAGCTCAGGAGGCAGCAGAGGAGGCAGCAGAGAGGCAGCAGAGAGGCAGCAGAGAGGCAGCAGAGGAGGCAGCAGAGAGGCAGCTCAGAGGCAGCAGAGAGGCAGCTCAGAGGCAGCAGAGAGGCAGCAGAGGAGGCAGCAGAGGAGGCAGCAGAGAGGCAGCAGAGAGGCAGCAGAGGAGGCAGCTCAGAGGCAGCAGAGAGGCAGCAGAGGAGGCAGCTCAGAGGCAGCAGAGGAGGCAGCAGAGAGGCAGCTCAGGGGCAGCAGAGAGGCAGCTGAGGCAGCAGAGAGGCAGCTCAGAGGCAGCAGAGGCAGCAGAGGCAGAGGCAGCTCAGAGGCAGCAGAGAGGCAGCAGAGGAGGCAGCTCAGAGGCAGCTCAGAGGCAGCAGAGAGGCAGCAGAGGAGGCAGCAGAGAGGCAGCTCAGAGGCAGCAGAGAGGCAGCTCAGAGGCAGCTCAGAGGCAGCAGAGAGGCAGCAGCTCAGAGGCAGCAGAGAGGCAGCAGAGGAGGCAGCAGAGAGGCAGCTCAGAGGCAGCTCAGAGGCAGCAGAGGAGGCAGCAGAGAGGCAGCTCAGAGGCAGCTCAGAGGCAGCTCAGGGCTCCAGAGGCAGCAGAGAGGCAGAGAGGCAGCTCAGAGGCAGCTCAGAGGCAGCTCAGAGGCAGCAGAGAGGCAGCTCAGAGGCAGCAGAGAGGCAGCTCAGAGGCAGCTCAGAGGCAGCAGAGAGGCAGCAGAGAGGCAGCAGAGAGGCAGCAGAGAGGCAGCAGAGGCAGCTCAGAGGCAGCTCAGAGGCAGCAGAGAGGCAGCTCAGAGGCAGCTCAGAGGCAGCAGAGAGGCAGCTCAGAGGCAGCAGAGAGGCAGCTCAGAGGCAGCAGAGGCAGCTCAGAGGCAGCAGAGAGGCAGCTCAGAGGCAGCAGAGGCAGCAGAGGCAGCTCAGAGGCAGCTCAGAGGCAGCTCAGAGGCAGCAGAGAGGCAGCTCAGAGGCAGCAGAGAGGCAGCTCAGAGGCAGCAGAGAGGCAGCTCAGAGGCAGCAGAGAGGCAGCTCAGAGGCAGCTCAGAGGCAGCAGAGAGGCAGCTCAGAGGCAGCAGAGAGGCAGCTCGGAGGCAGCTCAGGAGGCAGCAGAGAGGCAGCTCAGAGGCAGATCAGAGGCAGCTCAGAGGCAGCAGAGAGGCAGCTCAGAGGCAGCTCAGAGACAGCAGAGAGGCAGCAGAGGCAGCTCAGAGGCAGCAGAGAGGCAGCTCAGGGGCAGCTCAGAGGCAGCAGAGAGGCAGCAGAGAGGCAGCTCAGGGGCAGCAGAGAGGCAGCTCAGGAGGCAGCAGAGAGGCAGCTCAGGGGCAGCAGAGAGGCAGCTCAGAGGCAGCAGAGAGGCAGCTCAGAGGCAGCTCAGAGGCAGCAGAGAGGCAGCTCAGAGGCAGCAGAGGAGGCAGCAGAGGAGGCAGCAGAGGAGGCAGCTCAGAGGCAGCAGAGAGGGCAGCAGAGAGGCAGCAGAGGAGGCAGCAGAGGCAGCAGAGAGGCAGCAGAGAGGCAGCAGAGGCAGAGGCAGCTCAGAGGCAGCTCAGAGGCAGCTCAGAGGCAGCTCAGAGGCAGCAGAGGGAGGCAGCTCAGAGGCAGCAGAGAGGCAGCTCAGAGGCAGCAGAGAGGCAGCTCAGAGGCAGCAGAGGCAGCTCAGAGGCAGCAGAGAGGCAGCAGAGAGGCAGCTCAGAGGCAGCTCAGAGGCAGCAGAGAGGCAGCAGAGAGGCAGCAGAGAGGCAGCTCAGAGGCAGCTCAGAGGCAGCTCAGAGGCAGCTCAGGGGCAGCTCAGAGGCAGCTCAGAGGCAGCTCAGAGGAGGCTCAGAGGCAGCTCAGAGGCAGCTCAGAGGCAGCAGAGAGGCAGCTCAGAGGCAGCTCAGAGGCAGCAGCAGCAGGAGGCAGCAGAGAGGCAGCAGAGAGGCAGCAGAGGAGGCAGCAGAGGAGGCAGCTCAGAGGCAGCAGAGAGGCAGCAGAGAGGCAGCAGAGAGGCAGCAGAGAGGCAGCAGAGAGGCAGGGGCAGAGAGGCAGCAGAGAGGCAGCAGAGAGGCAGCTGAGAGGCAGCTCAGAGGCAGCAGAGAGGCAGCAGAGGAGGCAGCAGAGGAGGCAGCAGAGAGGCAGCTCAGAGGCAGCAGAGGAGGCAGCAGAGAGGCAGCTCAGAGGCAGCAGAGGAGGCAGCAGAGAGGCAGCTCAGGAGGCAGCAGAGAGGCAGCTGAGGCAGCAGAGAGGCAGCTCAGAGGCAGCAGAGAGGCAGCAGAGAGGCAGCTCAGAGGCAGCTCAGGGGCAGCAGAGAGGCAGCTCAGAGGCAGCAGAGAGGCAGCTCAGAGGCAGCAGAGGAGGCAGCAGAGAGGCAGCTCAGAGGCAGCTCAGAGGCAGCTCAGAGGCAGCAGAGGAGGCAGCTCAGAGAGGCAGCTCAGAGGCAGCAGAGGAGGCAGCAGAGAGGCAGCTCAGGAGGCAGCTCAGAGGCAGCTCAGGAGGCAGCAGAGAGGCAGCTCAGAGGCAGCTCAGAGGCAGCTCAGGGGCAGCAGAGAGGCAGCTCAGAGGCAGCAGAGAGGCAGCAGAGAGGCAGCAGAGAGGCAGCTCAGAGGCAGCAGAGAGGCAGCTCAGAGGCAGCAGAGAGGCAGCAGAGAGGCAGCAGAGAGGCAGCAGAGAGGAGGCAGCAGCAGAGAGGCAGCTCAGAGGCAGCTCAGAGGCAGCTCAGAGGCAGCAGAGAGGCAGCTCAGAGGCAGGCAGAGGCAGCAGAGAGGCAGCAGAGGAGGCAGCAGAGAGGAAGCTCAGAGGCAGCAGAGAGGCAGCTCAGAGGCAGAGAGGCAGCTCAGAGGCAGCTCAGGGGCAGCTCAGAGGCAGCTCAGAGGCAGCTCAGGAGGCAGCTCAGAGGCAGCAGAGAGGCAGCTCAGAGGAGGCAGCTCAGAGGCAGCTCAGCAGCAGAGGCAGCTCAGAGGCATCTCAGAGGCAGCTCAGAGGCAGCTCAGAGGCAGCAGAGAGGCAGCTCAGGAGGCAGCAGAGAGGCAGCTCGGAGGCAGCTCGGAGGCAGCTCGGAGGCAGCAGAGAGGCAGCTCAGAGGCAGCTCAGAGGCAGCAGAGAGGCAGCTCAGAGGCAGCTCAGAGGCAGCAGAGAGGCAGCAGAGAGGCAGCAGAGAGGCAGCTCAGAGGCAGCTCAGAGACAGCAGCAGAGGCAGCTCAGAGGCAGCTCAGAGGCAGCAGAGAGGCAGCTCAGAGGCAGCTCAGGGGCAGCAGAGAGGCAGCTCAGGGGCAGCTCAGGGGCAGCTCAGGGGCAGCTCAGAGGCAGCTCAGAGGCAGCAGAGAGGCAGCTCAGAGGCAGCTCAGAGGCAGCTCAGAGGCAGCTCAGAGGCAGCAGAGGAGGCAGCAGAGGAGGCAGCTCAGGGGCAGCAGAGAGGCAGCTCAGGCAGCTCAGGGCAGCAGAGAGGCAGCTCAGAGGCAGCTCAGAGACAGCAGAGAGGCAGCTCAGAGGCAGCTCAGGGGCAGCAGAGAGGCAGCTCAGGGGCAGCAGAGAGGCAGCTCAGGGGCAGCAGAGAGGCAGCTCAGGGGCAGCAGAGAGGCAGCAGAGGCAGCTCAGAGGCAGCTCAGAGGCAGCTCAGAGGCAGCTCAGAGGCAGCTCAGAGGCAGCAGAGGAGGCAGAGGAGGCAGAGGAGGCAGCTCAGAGGCAGCTCAGGGCAGCAGAGAGGCAGCTCAGGGGCAGCAGAGAGGCAGCTCAGAGGCAGCAGAGGAGGCAGCTCAGAGGCAGCAGAGAGGCAGCTCAGGGGCAGCAGAGAGGCAGCTCAGAGGCAGCAGAGGAGGCAGCAGAGAGGCAGCAGAGGAGGCAGCTCAGAGGCAGCAGAGAGGCAGCTAGGAGGCAGCTCAGGGGCAGCAGAGAGGCAGCTCAGGGGCAGCAGAGAGGCAGCTCAGAGGCAGCAGAGGAGGCAGCTCAGAGGCAGCAGAGAGGCAGCTCAGGGGCAGCAGAGAGGCAGCTCAGAGGCAGCAGAGGAGGCAGCAGAGAGGCAGCAGAGAGGCAGCTCAGAGGCAGCAGAGAGCAGCAGAGAGGCAGCAGAGGCAGCTCAGAGGCAGCTCAGAGGCAGCTCAGAGGCAGCTCAGAGGCAGCAGAGGAGGCAGCAGAGAGGCAGCTCAGAGGCAGCAGAGGAGGCAGCTCAGGGGCAGCAGAGAGGCAGCTCAGAGGCAGCAGAGGAGGCAGCAGAGAGGCAGCAGAGAGGCAGCAGACGAGGCAGCTCAGGGGCAGCAGAGAGGCAGCAGACGAGGCAGCAGAGGAGGCAGCTAGGAGGCAGCTCAGGGGCAGCAGAGAGGCAGCAGAGAGGCAGCTCAGGGGCAGCAGAGAGGCAGGTCAGAGGCAGCAGGGAGGCAGCAGACGAGGCAGCTCAGGGGCAGCAGAGAGGCAGCAGAGAGGCAGCAGAGGAGGCAGCAGAGGAGGCAGCTAGGAGGCAGCTCAGGGGCAGCAGAGAGGCAGCTCAGAGGCAGCTCAGAGGCAGCTCAGAGGCAGCAGAGGAGGCAGCTCAGAGGCAGCAGAGAGGCAGCTAGGAGGCAGCTCAGGGGCAGCAGAGGCAGCTCAGGGGCAGCAGAGAGGCAGCTCAGAGGCAGCAGAGGAGGCAGCTCAGAGGCAGCAGAGAGGCAGCTCAGGGGCAGCAGAGAGGCAGCTCAGAGGCAGCAGAGGAGGCAGCAGAGAGGCAGCTCAGAGGCAGCTCAGAGGCAGCAGAGGAGGCAGCAGAGGAGGCAGCAGAGAGGCAGCAGAGAGGCAGCTCAGAGGCAGCAGAGGAGGCAGCTCAGAGGCAGCAGAGAGGCAGCAGAGGGCAGCAGAGAGGCAGCTCAGAGGCAGCTCAGAGGCAGCTCAGAGGCAGCTCAGAGGCAGCTCAGAGGCAGCTCAGAGGCGGCAGAGAGGCAGCTCAGGGGCAGCTCAGAGGCAGCTCAGGGGCAGCAGAGGAGGCAGCAGAGAGGCAGCAGAGAGGCAGCAGAGAGGCAGGGGCTAGGCAGCTGAGAGGCAGCTCAGAGGCAGCTGAGAGGCAGCTCAGAGGCAGCAGAGAGGCAGCAGAGGAGGCAGCAGAGGAGGCAGCAGAGAGGCAGCTCAGAGGCAGCAGAGGAGGCAGCTCAGAGGCAGCAGAGGAGGCAGCAGAGAGGCAGCTCAGAGGCAGCAGAGGAGGCAGCAGAGAGGCAGCTCAGGGGCAGCAGAGAGGCAGCTGAGGCAGCAGAGAGGCAGCTCAGAGGCAGCAGAGAGGCAGCAGAGAGGCAGCTCAGAGGCAGCTCGGGGGCAGCAGAGAGGCAGCTCAGAGGCAGCTCAGAGGCAGCAGAGAGGCAGCTCAGAGGCAGCAGAGGAGGCAGCAGAGAGGCAGCTCAGAGGCAGCTCAGAGGCAGCTCAGAGGCAGCTCAGAGGCAGCAGAGGCAGCAGAGGAGGCAGCTCAGAGGCAGCTCAGAGGCAGCAGAGGAGGCAGCAGAGAGGCAGCTCAGAGGCAGCTCAGAGGCAGCAGAGGAGGCAGCAGAGAGGCAGCTCAGAGGCAGCTCAGAGGCAGCTGAGGCAGCAGAGAGGCAGCTCAGAGGCAGCAGAGAGGCAGCTCAGAGGCAGCAGAGGCAGCAGAGAGGCAGCTCAGAGGCAGCTCAGAGGCAGCAGAGAGGCAGCAGAGAGGCAGCAGAGGAGGCAGCAGAGAGGAAGCTCAGAGGCAGCTCAGAGGCAGCTCAGAGGCAGCTCAGAGGCAGCTCAGAGGCAGCTCAGAGGCAGCAGAGAGGCAGCTCAGAGGCAGCTCAGAGGCAGCAGAGAGGCAGCTCAGAGGCAGCAGAGAGGCAGCTCAGAGGCAGCAGAGAGGCAGCTCAGAGGCAGCTCAGAGGCAGCAGAGAGGCAGCTCAGAGGCAGCTCAGAGGCAGCTCAGAGGCAGCTCAGAGGCAGCTCAGAGGCAGCAGAGAGGCAGCTCAGAGGCAGCAGAGAGGCAGCTCAGAGGCAGCAGAGAGGCAGCTCAGAGGCAGCTCAGAGGCAGCAGAGAGGCAGCTCAGAGGCAGCAGAGAGGCAGCTCGGAGGCAGCTCAGAGGCAGCAGAGAGGCAGCTCAGAGGCAGCTCAGGCAGCAGGAGGCAGCAGAGAGGCAGCTCAGAGGCAGCAGAGAGCAGCTCAGCAGAGAGGCAGCTCAGAGGCAGCTCAGAGGCAGCAGAGAGGCAGCTCAGGGGCAGCTCAGAGGCAGCAGAGGCAGCAGAGAGGCAGCTCAGGGGCAGCAGAGAGGCAGCTCAGGGGCAGCAGAGAGGCAGCTCAGGGGCAGCAGAGAGGCAGCTCAGGGGCAGCAGAGAGGCAGCTCAGAGGCAGCTCAGAGGCAGCAGAGAGGCAGCTCAGAGGCAGCAGAGGCAGCAGAGGAGGCAGCAGAGGAGGCAGCTCAGAGGCAGCTCAGGGGCAGCAGAGAGGCAGCTCAGAGGCAGCTCAGGGGCAGCAGAGAGGCAGCTCAGAGGCAGCAGAGAGGCAGCAGAGAGGCAGCTCAGAGGCAGCTCAGGGGCAGCTCAGAGGCATCTCAGAGGCAGCTCAGAGGCAGCAGAGAGGCAGCTCAGAGGCAGCAGAGAGGGCAGAGGCAGCAGAGAGGCAGCTCAGAGGCAGCTCAGAGGCAGCTCAGAGGCAGCAGAGAGGCAGCAGAGGGCAGCTCAGAGGCAGCTCAGAGGCAGCAGAGGCAGCAGAGAGGCAGCAGAGAGGCAGCTCAGAGGCAGCTCAGAGGCTGCTCAGGGGCAGCTCAGGGGCAGCTCAGGGGCAGCTCAGGGGCAGCTCAGGGGCAGCAGAGAGGCAGCTCAGGGGCAGCTCAGAGGCAGCTCAGGGGCCTTCTCCTCCAGCCCCTTCCCCTTCTCCTCCTCCAGCCCCTTCCCCTTCTCCCCCTCCAGACCCTTCCCCTTCTCCCCCCTCCAGACCCTTCCCCTTCTCCCCCTCCAGACCTTCTTCCCCTTCTCTTCCCCTCCAGACCCTTCCCCTTCTCCTCCTCCAGACCCTTCCCCTTCTCTCCTTCCAGCCCCTTCCCCTCCTCCAGCCCATTCCCCTTCTCCTCCTCCAGACCCTTCCCCTTCTCCTCCTCCAGCCCCTTCCCTTCTCCTCCTCCAGCCCCAGCCCCCCTTCTCCTCCTCCAGCCCCTTCCCTTCTCCTCCTCCAGCCCTTTTTCTCCCTCCAGCCCCTTCCCCTCCTCCTCCAGACCCTTCCCCTTCTCCTCCTCCAGCCCTTTCCCTCTCTCCCTCCAGCCCCTTTCCCCTCCTCCTCCTCCTCCTCCAGCCCCTTCCCCTTCCTCCTCCAGCCCCCCCCTTCCCCTCCTCCTCCCCCCCCCCTTCCCCTCCAGCCCCTTCCCCCCTCCTCCAGCCCCTTCCCCTTCTCCCCTCCAGCCCTTCCCCTCTCCTTCTCCTCCTCCAGTCATCCCCCTTCCCCTCCAGCCCCTTCTCCTCCTCCTCCAGCCCCTTCCCCTCCCCTCCTCATCCCCTCCAGCCCCTTCCCCTTCCCTCCTCCAGCCCCTTCCCCCTTTCTCCTCCAGACCTCCAGCCCCCTTCCCCTTCTCCTCCCTTCTCCTCCCCCTTCTCCCTCTCCTCCAGCCCCTTCCCTTCCCCCTTCCCCCTCCTCCAGCCCCTTCCCCTCCCTCCAGACCCCTCCTTCCTCCAGCCCTCTTCAGCCCCTTCCTTCTCCTCCTCCAGACCCTTCCCCTCCTCTCTTTCCTCCAGCCCCTTCCCCTTCTCCTCCTCCAGCCTCTTCCCCTCTCCCCTTCTTCCCTCCTCCTCCAGCCCCTTCCCTTCTCCCCCTCCAGCCTCCTTCCCCTTCTCCCCCTCCAGCCCCTTCCCCTTCTCCCCTCCTCCAGCCCCCCCTTCCCCCTCCCCTTCCCCTCCTCCTCCAGCCCCAGCCCCCTTCCCCTCCTCCAGCCCCTTCCCCTTCTCCTCCTCCAGCCCCTTCCCCTTCTCCTCCAGACCCTTCCCCTTCTCCTCCAGCCCCTTCCCCTTCTCCTCCTCCAGCCCCTTCCCCTTCTCCTCCTCCAGCCCCTTCCCCTTCTCCCCCTCCAGCCCCTTCCCCTCCTCCCTCCTCTTCCCCCTTCCTCCTCCAGCCCCCTCTCCTCCAGCCCCTTCCCCTTCTCCTCCTCCAGCCCCTTCCCCCCCTTCCCCTTCTCCTCCTCCAGCCCCTTCCCCTTCTCCCTCCTCCAGCCCCTTCCCCTTCTCCTCCTCCAGCCCCTTCCCCTTCCAGCCCCTCCTCCTCCAGCCCCTTCCCCTTCTCCTCCTCCAGCCCCTTCCCCCTTCTCCTCCTCCAGCCCCCCTTCCCCCCTTCTCCTCCTCCAGCCCCTTCCCCTTCTCCTCCTCCAGCCCCTTCCCCTTCTCCTCCTCCAGACCTCTTCCCCTTCTCCTCCTCCAGCCCCTTCCCCTTCTCCTCCTCCAGCCCCTTCCCCTTCTCCTCCTCCAGCCCCTTCCCCTTCTCCTCCTCCAGCTCCCCTTCCCCTTCTCCTCCTCCAGCCCCTTCCCCTTCTCCTCCTCCAGCCCCTTCCCCTTCTCCTCCTCCAGCCCCTTCCCCCTTCTCCTCCTCCAGCCCCTTCCCCTCCTCCTCCAGCCCCTTCCCTTCTCCTCCTCCTTCCCCTTCCCCTCCTCCTCCTCCAGCCCCTTCCCCCCTCCTCCTCCAGCCCCTCCAGCCCCTTCCAGCCCCTTCCCCTTCTCCTCCTCCAGCCCCTTCCCCTCCTCCTCCAGCCCCTTCCCCTTCCCTCCTCCAGCCCCTTCCCCTTCTCCTCCTCCAGCCCCTTCCCCTTCTCCCTCCTCCAGCCCCTTCCCCTTCTCCTCCTCCAGCCCCTTCTCCCCCTTCTCCTCCTCCTCCTCCCCAGCCCCCTCCTCCTCCAGCCCCTTCCCCTTCCCCTCCTCCAGCTTCCCCTTCCCCTCCTCCAGCCCCCTCCCCTTCTCCTCCTCCAGCCCCTTCCCCTTCTCCTCCTCCAGCCCCTTCCCCTTTCTCCTCCTCCTCCCCTTCCCCCCTTCCCCTCCTCCAGCCCCTTCAGCCCCCTTCTCCTCCTCCAGCCCCTTCCCCTTCCCTCCTCCTCCAGCCCCTTCCCCTTCCCCCTCCTCCAGCCCCTTCCCCTTCCCCTCCTCCAGCCCCTTCCCCTTCCCCTCCTCCAGCCCCTTCCCCTTCCCCTCCTCCAGCCCCTTCCCCCTTCTCCCTCCTCCAGCCCCTTCCCCTTCTCCTCCTCCAGCCCCTTCCCCCTCCAGCCCCTCCTCCAGCCCCTTCCCCTTCTCCTCCTCCAGCCCCTTCCTTCTCTCTCCTCCAGCCCCTTCCCCTTCAGCCCTTCCTCCTCCAGCCCCTTCCCCTTCCTCCTCCTCCAGCCCCTTCCCCCCCTTCCAGCCCCTTCCTTCTCCTCCTCCAGCCCCTTCCCCTCCTCCTCCTCCAGCCCCTTCCCCCTTCTCCTCCTCCAGCCCCTTCTCCTCCTCCAGCCCCTTCCCCTTCCTCCTCCAGCCCCTTCCCCCTTCTCCTCCTCCAGCCCCTTCCCCTTCTCCTCCTCCAGCCCCTTCCCCTTCTCCTCCTCCAGCCCCTTCCCCTTCTCCTCCTCCAGCCCCTTCCCCTTCCCCTCCTCCAGCCCCTTCCCCTTCTCCTCCTCCAGCCCCTTCCAGCCCCTTCTCCTCCTCCAGCCCCTTCCCCCTTCTCCTCCTCCAGCCCCTCCCCCTTCTCCTCCTCCAGCCCCTTCCCCTTCCCCTCCTCCAGCCCCTTCCCCTTCTCCTCCTCCAGCCCCTCCCCCTTCTCCTCCTCCAGCCCCTTCCCCTTCTCCTCCTCCAGCCCCTTCCCCCTTCTCCTCCTCCAGCCCCTTCCCCTTCTCCTCCTCCAGCCCCTTCCCCTTCTCCTCCTCCAGCCCCTTCCCCTTCCCCTCCTCCAGCCCCTTCCCCTTCTCCTCCTCCAGCCCCTTCCCCCTTCCTCCTCCTCCAGCCCCTTCCAGCCCCTTCTCCTCCTCCAGCCCCTTCCCCTTCTCCTCCTCCAGCCCCTTCCCCCTTCCTCCTCCAGCCCCTCCCCCTTCTCTCCTCCTCCAGCCCCTTCCCCTTCCCCCTCCTCCAGCCCCTTCCCCTTCTCCTCCTCCAGCCCCTTCCCCTTCTCCTCCTCCAGCCCCTTCCCCTTCTCCTCCTCCCTTCTCCTCCTCCAGCCCCTTCCCCTTCTCCTCCTCCAGCCCCTTCCCCTTCCTCCTCCCTCCAGCCCCTCCTCCAGCCCCCCCTTCCCCTCCTCCAGCCCCTTCCCCTTCCCCTCCTCCAGCCCCTTCCCCTTCTCCTCCTCCAGCCCCTTCCCCTTCTCCTCCTCCAGCCCCTTCCCCTTCTCCTCCTCCAGCCCCTTCCCCTTCTCTCCTCCAGCCCCCCCTTCCCCTTCTCCCCTCCTCCAGCCCCTTCCCCTTCCTCCTCCAGCCCCTTCCCCTTCCCCTTCCAGCCCCTTCCCCCTTCCTCCTCCTCCAGCCCCTTCCCCTTCCCCTCCTCCAGCCCCTTCCCCTTCTCCTCCTCCAGCCCCTCCTCCAGCCCCTTCTCCTCCTCCAGCCCCTTCCCCTTCTCCTCCTCCAGCCCCTTCCCCTTCCCCTTCCTCCTCCAGCCCCTTTCTCCTCCTCCAGCCCCTTCCCCTTCCCCTTCCTCCTCCAGCCCCTTCCCCTTCTCCTCCTCCAGCCCCTTCCCTTCTCCTCCTCCAGCCCCTTCCCCTTCCCCCTCCTCCAGCCCCTTCCCCTTCCCTCCTCCTCCAGCCCCTTCCCCTTCTTCTCCTCCTCCAGCCCCTTCCCCTTCTCCTCCTCCAGCCCCTTCCCCTTCTCCTCCTCCAGCCCCTTCCCCTTCCCCTTCCCCTCCTCCAGCCCCTTCCCCTTCTCCTCCTCCAGCCCCTTCCCCTTCTCCTCCTCCAGCCCCTTCCCCTCCAGCCCCTCCTCCTCCAGCCCCTTCCCCTTCTCCTCCTCCAGCCCCTTCCCCTTCTCCTCCTCCAGCCCCTTCCCCCTTCTCCTCCTCATTATCATCATCGGATCATCATCATTGTCATCATCTTTTCATCATTTACATTGTCATCATCATGATTACATTGTCATCATCGGACATTACATCATCATTGATTACATTGTCATCATCGCCATCATCATCATCATCATTCATTATCATCATCATCATTACCATTGTCATCATCATTTACATTGTCATCATCATACATTGTCATCATCATCGTGTCATCATCCCATCCTCCAGCCCTTCCCCATCTCCTCCTCAGCCCATCATCATTGGCCCATTCCTTCATCATCCTTGCCCTTCCATTGTCATCATCCTTTGTTCCCCTGTCATCATCATTTCCTCATTGTCATCATCGGGACCTTCATTATCATCATCAGCCCCTTCATTCTCCTCCTCCAGACCCTTCCCCTTCATCATCTTATCTCCCTCCAGCCATTCATCATCGTCCAGCCCTTTGTCATCATCAGCCCCTTCCCCTCATCCTCCAGCCCCTTGTCATCATCAGCCCCTTCCCTTCTCATATCATTCCCTTCATCATCCAGCCCCTGTCATCATCCCTTCCCATCATCAGCCCCTTCCCCCATCATCATCCAGCTCCTTCATTGTCATCATCATTGCCATTGTCATCATCGATGACCATTACATTGTCATCATCTGACTTCATTTATCATCATTTGATCATTCATTACCATCATCATTTCATCATTGTCATCATCATCATCATCGGTGTGCATTGTCATCATCATTTCATTGTCATCATCACCATCATTATCATCGTGTCATCATTGATCATTGTCATCATCATTTGTACCATTGTCATCATCATGACACCGACTGTCATCATTGTGTCATCATCATCCTTCCCTTCTCATCATCCAGCCATCATTCCCATTCCCTCATCATTCCTATCACCCATTATCATCATCCCTCCAGCCCCTTCCCCTCATCATCCTGCTTCATTATCATCATTCCCCTTCTCCATCATCCCATCCAGCCCATCATCCTTCTCTCCTCATCATTTCACGTATCATCATCATTGCATTATCATCATCATTGACCATTGTCATCATCATTGTCATTGTCATCATCATTGGCCATTGTCATCATCATTTGCATCATTGTCATCATCATTCATTGTCATCATCATCATCATTTGTCATCATTGTCATCATCATTGTCATCATCGTGACCATTGTCATCATCGTGTACCATTGTCATCATCGACATTTCATCCTTCATCATCAGCCTTCCCCTTCTCCATCATCCAGCCCTTCATCATCTGACCTCCCTCCATCATCATCATTCATGCCATCATCAGCCCTTCTCCCCCCTCCAGCCCCTTCCCCCTTCTCCTCCAGCCCCTTCCCCTTCTCCTCCTCCAGCCCTTCCCTTCTCCTCCTCAGACCCTTCCTTCTCCTCTCCAGCCCTTCCATTGTCTCATCATCCAGCATTGTCATCATCCTTGACCCCTTCTCATCATCGGCCCCATTGTCATCTTGTCATCATCAGCCCTTCCTTCATCATCGTTGTGCCATTGTCATCATCATTGCCTTTGTCATCATTGCATTATCACATCATTTCATTATCATCATCGGATTTACCATTCATCATCATCATTACATTGTCATCATCATTTGTTACATATCATCATCATTGTCATCATCACCATTGTCATCATCACTCCCCTCCAGCCCCTTCCCCTTCTCCTCCTCCAGCCCCTTCCCCTTCCCCCTCAGCCCTTCCCCTTCCCCTCCTCCCCCCTCCAGCCCTTCCCCTTCCCCTTCTCCCCTCCAGCCCCTTCCCTTCCCTCCTCCAGCCCCTTCCCCTTCCCCTTCCCCCTCCTCCAGCCCCTTCCCCCTTCCCCTCCTCCAGCCCCTTCCCCTTCTCCTCCTCCAGCCTCCTCCTCCAGCCCCTTCCCCCTTCCTGGGGGGCACCAGGAGCAGGTTGGCAGCAGCTCGAGGGAGGTTCTGCTGTGCCCTGCAGGGCCGTGCCCAGCTCTGTGCCCTCCCTGCAGAGCCTCTGGGCAGGTTCTGCCGTGCCCAGCGCTGGCCCTCCCCTGCAGGGCAGTGCCCAGGGGCTGTGCCCGGGGGCAGGGAGCCCAAGGGAGCTGCTGGGGCCTGGCACAGCCCCGCTGGGAAGAGCCTCTGGGAGCCCTGGGGCTGCTCCCCCCCACCCCTGAGGCGAGAGGCTGCAGAGCCTCCCGTGCCACCCTGGCTGTGCCACCCTGGCTGTGCCCCCCTCTGGGTGCCCTGCTCTGCCAAGGGGGGGGGTTGGGGTGGGCTGGATGCCCTCCAGGGCTCCCTTGCAACCCCCCCCCCCCCCCCCAGGGCTGCCCCCAGGGAGGCCCCAGAGGTGGGAGGGAGGAGCTGCAGTGCCCCAGGGCACAGCGCAGGGGGCACTGGGGGAGGCGGTTGAAGCTCGGGCCAGAGGGTGCCCCCCGGGGCAGTGCCAACCCCTTCTGTGCCCTCTGCTGCGGCAGGAGGAAGATCTGAGCCGGGGGCAGCATGGAGGCCGCGGCGGCACAGCCCCAGGAGGGCTCCCTGGTGGTCAACGAGCAGGTAGGGGCATGGGGGGTGCCAGCCTGGGTGCCAGCCCGGGGTGCCAACCCTGCTGTGCCAACCTGGGTGCCAGCCCTGCTGTCCCAACCCTGCTGTCCCAACCCTGCTGATCCAGTCTGTGAAGCCCACCCTGCTGTGCCAACCCTGCTGTGCCTACCCTGCTGTGCCACCCTGGGTGCCAGTCCTGCTGTAACAGCCCTGCTGTGCCAACTCAGGTGCCAGCCTAGGTGCCAGCCCTGCTGTCCCAACCCTGCAGTGCCAGCCTGGGTGCCAGCCTGGGTGCCAGCCTGCTGTGCCAACCCGGGTGCCAGCCTGGATGCCAGCCCTGCTGTGCCAGCCTGGGTGCCAGCCTGGATGCCAGCCCTGCTGTGCCAGCTCTGCTGTGCCAACCCTGCTGTGCCAGCCTTGGGGAGCCAGCCTGGGGTGCCAACCCTGCTGTGCCAACCCTGCCGTGCCAGCCTGCAGTGCCAGCCCAGGGTGCCAACCCTGCTGTGCCAACCTGGGTGCCAGCCTGCAGTGCCAGCCCGGGGTGCCAGCCTGGGGTGCCAGCCCTGCTGTGCCAACCCTGCTGTGCCAACCTGGGGTGCCAGCCTGTGTGCCAGCCTGTGGAGCCCACCCTGCTGTGCCAACCCTGCTGTGCCAACCTGGGTGCCAGCTGCGGTGCCAACCCTGCTGTGCCAGCCTGCAGTGCCAGCCTGGGGTACCAGCCCCACTGTGCCAGCCCCACTGTGCCAGCCCTGCTGTGCCAGCCCTGCTGTGCCAACCTGGGTGCCAGCCTGGGTGCCAACCCTGCTGTGCCAGCCTGGGTGCCAGCCCTGCTGTGCCAACCCGGGTGCCAACCCTGCTGTGCCAACCTGGGTGCCAGCCTGGGGTGCCAACCCTGCAGTGCCAACCCTGCTGTGCCAACCTGGGTGCCAGCCTGGGTACCAGCCCTGCTGTGCCAACCCTGCTGTGCCAGCCTGGGTACCAGCCCTGCTGTGCCAACCCTGCTGTGCCAGCCTGGGTGCCAGCCCTGCTGTGCCAGCCTGGGTGCCAGCCCTGCTGTGCCAACCCTGCTGTGCCAACCTGGGGTGCCAGCCTGCGGTGCCAACCCTGCTGTGCCAGCCTGGGGTACCAGCCTGGGGTGCCAGCCCCACTGTGCCAGCCCTGCTGTGCCAGCCCTGCTGTGCCAACCTGGGTGCCAGCCCTGCTGTGCCAACCCGGGTGCCAGCCTGGGTGCCAGCCCTGCTGTGCCAACCCGGGTGCCAACCCTGCTGTGCCAACCCGGGTGCCAACCCGGGTGCCAGCCCTGCTGTGCCAACCCTGCTGTGCCAGCCTGGGTACCAGCCCTGCTGTGCCAACCCTGCTGTGCCAGCCTGGGTGCCAGCCCTGCTGTGCCAGCCTGTGGAGCCCACCCTGCTGTGCCAACCCTGCTGTGCCAACCTGGGGTGCCAGCCTGCGGTGCCAACCCTGCTGTGCCAGCCTGGGGTACCAGCCTGGGGTGCCAGCCCCACTGTGCCAGCCCTGCTGTGCCAGCCCTGCTGTGCCAACCTGGGTGCCAGCCCTGCTGTGCCAACCCGGGTGCCAGCCTGGGTGCCAGCCCTGCTGTGCCAACCCGGGTGCCAACCCTGCTGTGCCAACCCGGGTGCCAACCCGGGTGCCAGCCCTGCTGTGCCAACCCGGGTGCCAACCCTGCTGTGCCAGCCTGGGTGCCAGCCCTGCTGTGCCAACCCGGGTGCCAGCCCTGCTGTGCCAACCCGGGTGCCAGCCTGGGTGCCAGCCCTGCTGTGCCAACCCGGGTGCCAACCCTGCTGTGCCAACCTGGGTGCCAGCCTGGGTGCCAACCCTGCAGTGCCAACCCTGCTGTGCCAGCCTGGGTGCCAGCCCTGCTGTGCCAACCCGGGTGTCAACCCGGGTGCCAGCCTGGGTGCCAGCCCTGCTGTGCCAACCCTGCTGTGCCAGCCTGGGGTGCCAGCCCCACTGTGCCAGCCCTGCTGTGCCAGCCCTGCTGTGCCAACCTGGGTGCCAGCCTGGGGTGCCAACCCTGCTGTGCCAGCCTGGGGTGCCAACCTGGGGTGCCAGCCTGGGGAGCCAGCCTGGGGTGCCAACCCTGCAGTGCCAACCCTGCTGTGCCAACCTGGGTGCCAGACTGGGTGCCAGCCCTGCTGTGCCAACCCTGCTGTGCCAGCCTGGGTGCCAGCCCTGCTGTGCCAACCCGGGTGTCAACCCGGGTGCCAGCCTGGGTGCCAGCCCTGCTGTGCCAACCCTGCTGTGCCAGCCTGGGGTGCCAGCCTGGGTGCCAACCCTGCTGTGCCAGCCTGGGTGCCAGCCCTGCTGTGCCAACCCTGCTGTGCCAGCCTGGGGTGCCAACCTGGAGTGCCAACCTGGGTGCCAGCCTGGGGTGCCAACCCTGCTGTGCCACCCTGCTGCAGCCTGGCTGCCTCATTCCGGGGAAGGAGTGAGCAGGGAGGAGCAGGGAGGGGCAGGGAGGGAGGGGCAGGGAGGGGGAGGGAGGGGGAGGAGCAGGTGGGGGGAGGGAGGGGCAGGGAAGGGAGGGCAGGGAGGGACAGGAAGGGAGGAGCAGGCAGGAGGGACAGGCAGGAGGGAAAAGGCAGGAGGGGCAGGAAGGGAGGAACAGGCAGGAGGGGCAGGCAGGAGGGAACAGGCAGGAGGGGCAGGCAGGAGGGGCAGGAAAGGAGGAACAGGCAGGAGGGAACAGGCAGGAGGGGCAGGAAGGGAGGGACAGGCAGGAGGGACAGGCAGGAGGGAAAAGGCAGGAGGGGCAGGAAGGGAGGAACAGGCAGGAGGGAACAGGCAGGAGGGAACAGGCAGGAGGGGCAGGAAGGGAGGAACAGGCAGGAGGGACAGGCAGGAGGGACAGGCAGGAGGGGAAAGGGGAGGGGCAGGAAGGAGGGGCAGGAGGAAGCAGGAGGGAACAGGCAGGAGGGGCAGGAGGGGCAGGAGGGGCAGGAGGAGGGACAGGCAGGAGGGAAAAGGCAGGAGGGGCAGGAAGGGAGGAACAGGCAGGAGGGGCAGGCAGGAGGGAACAGGCAGGAGGGGCAGGCAGGAGGGGCAGGAAGGGAGGAACAGGCAGGAGGGGCAGGCAGGAGGGGCAGGCAGGGAGGAACAGGCAGGAGGGGCAGGCAGGGGGGCAGGGGAGGAACAGGCAGGAGGGAACAGGCAGGAGGGGCAGGCAGGAGGGGCAGGCAGGAGGGAACAGGCAGGAGGGAACAGGCAGAAGGGGCAGGCAGGAGGGGCAGGAAGGGAGGAACAGGCAGGAGGGGCAGGCAGGAGGGGCAGGCAGGAGGGGCAGGAAGGGAGGAGCAGGCAGGAGGGGCAGGAAGGGAGGGACAGGCAGGAGGGACAGGCAGGAGGGACAGGAAGGGAGGAACAGGCAGGAGGGACAGGCAGGAGGGGCAGGAAGGGAGGAGCAGGCAGGAGGGAACAGGTAGGAAGGGAGGAACAGGCAGGAGGGGCAGGCAGGAACAGGCAGGAGGGGCAGGCAGGGCTGGGCAGGCAGGAAGGGAGGAACAGGCAGGAGGGAACAGGCAGGAAGGGAGGAACAGGCAGGAGGGGCAGGAAGGAACAGGAAGGAGGGGCAGGCAGGAGGGGCAGGGAGGGAGGGAACAGGCAGAAGGGGCAGGAAGGAACAGGCAGGAGGGGCAGGAAGGGAGGAACAGGCAGGAGGGGCAGACAGGAGGGGCAGGAATGGAGGGGCAGGAAGGAGGGCAGGAAGGGAGGTACAGGGAGGAGGGGCAGGCAGGAGGGGCAGGCAGGAGGGGCAGGAAGGGAGGAACAGGCAGGAGGGACAGGAAGGGAGGAACAGGCAGGAGGGGCAGGCAGGAGGGGCTGGCAAGAGGGGCAGGAAGGGAGGAACAGGCAGGAGGGAACAGGCAGGAGGGAACAGGCAGAAGGGGCAGGCAGGAGGGGCAGGAAGGGAGGAACAGGCAGGAGGGGCAGGCAGGAGGGAACAGGCAGGAGGGAACAGGCAGAAGGGGCAGGCAGGAGGGAACAGGCAGAAGGGGCAGGCAGGAGGGGCAGGAAGAGAGGAACAGGCAGGAGGGAACAGGCAGGAGGGAACAGGCAGGAGGGGCAGACAGGAGGGCCAGGAAGGGAGGAGCAGGCAGGAGGGGCAGGCAGGAGGGAAAAGGCAGGAGGGGCAGGAAGGGAGGAACAGGCAGGAGGGGCAGGCAGGAGGGGCAGGCAGGGAGGAGCAGGCAGGAGGGGCAGGAAGGGAGGAGCAGGCAGGAGGGGCAGAAAGGGAGGAACAGGCAGGAGGGAACAGGCAGAAAGGGCAGGCAGGATGGGCAGGAAGGGAGGAACAGGCAGGAGGGGCAGGCAGGAGGGAACAGGCAGGAGGGAACAGGCAGGAGGGGCAGACAGGAGGGCCAGGAAGGGAGGAGCAGGCAGGAGGGGCAGGCAGGAGGGAAAAGGCAGGAGGGGCAGGCAGGAGGGAAAAGGCAGGAGGGGCAGGAAGGGAGGAACAGGCAGGAGGGGCAGGCAGGAGGGGGCAGGCAGGGAGGAGCAGGCAGGAGGGGCAGGAAGGGAGGAGCAGGCAGGAGGGGCAGGAAGGGAGGAACAGGCAGGAGGGGCAGGCAGGAGGGGCAGGCAGGGAGGAGCAGGCAGGAGGGGCAGGAAGGGAGGAGCAGGCAGGAGGGGCAGGAAGGGAGGAACAGGCAGGAGGGGCAGGCAGGAGGGGCAGGCAGGGAGGAGCAGGCAGGAGGGGCAGGAAGGGAGGAGCAGGCAGGAGGGGCAGGCAGGAGGGGCAGGCAGGGAGGAGCAGGCAGGAGGGGCAGGAAGGGAGGAGCAGGCAGGGAGGGAACAGGCAGGAGGGAACAGGCAGGAGGGGCAGGGGAGGGCAGGGCAGGGGCTGGGCAGGGCAGGGCTGGGCAGGGTTGGGCAGGGCAGGGTTGGGCAGGGCTGGGCAGGGCAGGGTTGGGCAGGGCAGGGCTGGGCAAGGCAGGGCAGGGCAGGGCAGGGCAGGGCAAGGCAGGGCAGGCCAGGGCTGGGCTGGGCAGGGCAGGCCAGGGCAGGGTTGGGCAAGGCAGGGCAGGGCAGGGCAGGGCAGGGCTGGGCAGGGCAGGGTTGGGCAAGGCAGGGCTGGGCAGGGCAGGGCAGGGCAGGGCTGGGCAGGGCAGGCCAGGGCAGGCCAGGGCAGGGCAGGGCTGGGCAGGGCTGGGCAGGGCAGGGTTGGGCAAGGCAGGGCTGGGCAGGGCAGGGCAGGGTTGGGCAGGGTTGAGCAGGGCAGGGTTGGACAGGGCAGGGTTGGGCAGGGTTGAGCAGGGCAGGGTTGGGCAGGGCTGGGCAGGGCAGGGTTGGGCAGGGCAGGGTTGGGCAAGGCAGGGCAGGGCAGGGCAGGGCAAGGCAGGGCAGGCCAGGGCTGGGCAGGGCAGGGCTGGGCAGGGTTGAGCAGGGCAGGGTTGGGCAGGGCAGGGCAGGGCTGGGCAGGGCAGGGTTGGGCAGGGCAGGGTTGGGCAAGGCAGGGCTGGGCAGGGCAGGGCAGGGCTGGGCAGGGCTGGGCTGGGCAGGCCAGGGCAGGCAGGGCAGGGCAGGCCAGGGCAGGGCAAGGCTGGGCTGGGCTGGGCAGGGCAGGGTTGGGCAGGAGGGGCAGGAAGGGAGGAACAGGCAGGAGGGGCAGGCAGGAGGGAAAAGGCAGGAGGGGCAGGAAGGGAGGAACAGGCAGGAGGGGCAGGCAGGAGGGAACAGGCAGGAGGGGCAGGCAGGAGGGGCAGGAAGGGAGGAACAGGCAGGAGGGGCAGGCAGGAGGGGCAGGCAGGGAGGAACAGGCAGGAGGGGCAGGCAGGAGGGGCAGGCAGGGAGGAACAGGCAGGAGGGGCAGGCAGGAGGGGCAGGCAGGAGGGGCAGGCAGGAGGGAACAGGCAGGAGGGAACAGGCAGAAGGGGCAGGCAGGAGGGGCAGGAAGGGAGGAACAGGCAGGAGGGGCAGGAGGGGCAGGAGGGGCAGGAAGGGGAGGAGCAGGCAGGAGGGGCAGGAAGGGAGGGACAGGCAGGAGGGACAGGCAGGAGGGACAGGAAGGGAGGAACAGGCAGGAGGGACAGGCAGGAGGGGCAGGAAGGGAGGAGCAGGCAGGAGGGAACAGGTAGGAAGGGAGGAACAGGCAGGAGGGGCAGGCAGGAACAGGCAGGAGGGGCAGGCAGGGCTGGGCAGGCAGGAAGGGAGGAACAGGCAGGAGGGAACAGGCAGGAAGGGAGGAACAGGCAGGAGGGGCAGGAAGGAACAGGAAGGAGGGGCAGGCAGGAGGGGCAGGGAGGGAGGGAACAGGCAGAAGGGGCAGGAAGGAACAGGCAGGAGGGGCAGGAAGGGAGGAACAGGCAGGAGGGGCAGGAAGGAACAGGCAGGAGGTGCAGGCAGGAGGGGCAGGAAGGGAGGAACAGGCATGAAGGGAGGAACAGGCAGGAGGGGCAGACAGGAGGGGCAGGAATGGAGGGGCAGGAAGGAGGGCAGGAAGGGAGGTACAGGGAGGAGGGGCAGGCAGGAGGGGCAGGCAGGAGGGGCAGGAAGGGAGGAACAGGCAGGAGGGACAGGAAGGGAGGAACAGGCAGGAGGGGCAGGCAGGAGGGGCTGGCAAGAGGGGCAGGGCAGGAAGGGAGGAACAGGCAGGAGGGAACAGGCAGAAGGGGCAGGCAGGAGGGGCAGGAAGGGAGGAACAGGCAGGAGGGGCAGGCAGGAGGGAACAGGCAGGAGGGAACAGGCAGAAGGGGCAGGCAGGAGGGAACAGGCAGGAGGGAACAGGCAGGAGGGAACAGGCAGAAGGGGCAGGCAGGAGGGAACAGGCAGAAGGGGCAGGCAGGAGGGAACAGGCAGGAGGGAACAGGCAGAAGGGGCAGGCAGGAGGGGCAGGAAGGGAGGAACAGGCAGGAGGGAACAGGCAGAAGGGGCAGGCAGGAGGGGCAGGAAGGGAGGAACAGGCAGGAGGGAACAGGCAGGAGGGGCAGAAAGGGAGGAACAGGCAGGAGGGAACAGGCAGAAAGGGCAGGCAGGAGGGGCAGGAAGGGAGGAACAGGCAGGAGGGGCAGGCAGGAGGGAACAGGCAGAAGGGGCAGGCAGGAGGGGCAGGAAGGGAGGAGCAGGCAGGAGGGGCAGGCAGGAGGGAAAAGGCAGGAGGGGCAGGAAGGGAGGAACAGGCAGGAGGGGCAGGCAGGAGGGGCAGGCAGGGAGGAGCAGGCAGGAGGGGCAGGAAGGGAGGAGCAGGCAGGAGGGGCAGAAAGGGAGGAACAGGCAGGAGGGAACAGGCAGAAAGGGCAGGCAGGACGGGCAGGAAGGGAGGAACAGGCAGGAGGGGCAGGCAGGAGGGAACAGGCAGGAGGGAACAGGCAGGAGGGGCAGACAGGAGGGCCAGGAAGGGAGGAGCAGGCAGGAGGGGCAGGCAGGAGGGAAAAGGCAGGAGGGGCAGGAAGGGAGGAACAGGCAGGAGGGGCTGGCAGGAGGGCAGGCAGGGAGGAGCAGGCAGGAGGGGCAGGAAGGGAGGAGCAGGCAGGAGGGGCAGGAAGGGAGGAACAGGCAGGAGGGGCAGGCAGGAGGGGCAGGCAGGGGAGGAGCAGGCAGGAGGGGCAGGAAGGGAGGAGCAGGCAGGAGGGGCAGGCAGGAGGGGCAGGCAGGGAGGAGCAGGCAGGAGGGGCAGGAAGGGAGGAGCAGGCAGGAGGGAACAGGCAGGAGGGAACAGGCAGGAGGGGCAGGGGAGGGCAGGGCAGGGCTGGGCAGGGTTGGGCAGGGCAGGGTTGGGCAGGGCTGGGCAGGGCAGGGTTGGGCAGGGCAGGGCTGGGCAAGGCAGGGCAGGGCAGGGTTGGGCAGGGCAGGGCTGGGCAAGGCAGGGCAGGGCAGGGCAGGGCAGGGCAAGGCAGGGCAGGCCAGAGCTGGGCTGGGCAGGGCAGGCCAGGGCAGGGTTGGGCAAGGCAGGGCTGGGCAGGGCAGGGCAGGGCTGGGCAGGGCAGGGTTGGGCAAGGCAGGGCTGGGCAGGGCAGGGCAGGGCTGGGCAGGGCAGGCCAGGGCAGGCAGGGCAGGGCTGGGCAGGGCAGGCCAGGGCAGGGCAGGGCTGGGCAGGGCAGGGTTGGGCAAGGCAGGGCTGGGCAGGGCAGGGCAGGGTTGGGCAGGGTTGAGCAGGGCAGGGTTGGGCAGGGCAGGGTTGGGCAGGGTTGAGCAGGGCAGGGTTGGGCAGGGCTGGGCAGGGCAGGGTTGGGCAGGGCAGGGTTGGGCAAGGCAGGGCAGGGCAGGGCAGGGCAAGGCAGGGCAGGCCAGGGCTGGGCAGGGTTGAGCAGGGCAGGGTTGGGCAGGGCTGGGCTGGGCAGGGCAGGGCAGGGCTGGGCAGGGCAGGGTTGGGCAGGGCAGGGTTGGGCAAGGCAGGGCTGGGCAGGGCAGGGCAGGGCTGGGCAGGGCAGGGTTGGGCAGGGCTGGGCTGGGCTGGGCAGGGCAGGGCAGGGCAGGGCAGGGCAGGGTTGGGCAGGGCAGGGTTGGGCAAGGCAGGGCTGGGCAGGGCAGGGCAGGGCAAGGCAGGGCTGGGCAGGGCAGGCCAGGGCAGGCAGGGCAGGGCAGGCCAGGGCAGGGCAAGGCTGGGCTGGGCTGGGCAGGGCAGGGTTGGGCAAGGCAGGGCTGGGCAGGGCAGGGCAGGGTTGGGCAGGGCTGGGCAGGGCAGGGTTGGGCAGGGTTGACCAGGGCAGGGTTGGGCAGGGCTGGGCAGGGCAGGGTTGGGCAGGGCAGGGTTGGGCAAGGCAGGGCAGGGCAGGGCAAGGCAGGGCAGGCCAGGGCTGGGCTGGGCAGGGTTGGGCAAGGCAGGGCTGGGCAGGGCAGGGCAGGGCAAGGCAGGGCTGGGCAGGGCAGGGTTGGGCAAGGCAGGGCTGGGCAGGGCAGGGCAGGGCAAGGCAGGGCTGGGCAGGGCAGGGTTGGGCAAGGCAGGGCAGGGCAAGGCAGGGCAGGCCAGGGCTGGGCTGGGCAGGGCTGGGCAGGGCAGGGTTGGGCAAGGCAGGGCTGGGCAGGGCTGGGCAGGGCTGGGCAGGGCAGGGCTGGGTAGGGCAGGGTTGGGCAAGGCAGGGCTGGGCAGGGCAGGGCAGGGCAGGGCAGGGCTGGGCAGGGCAGGCCAGGGCAGGCAGGGCAGGGCTGGGCAGGCCAGGGCAGGCCAGGGCAAGGCAGGGCTGGGCTGGGCAGGGCTGGGCAGGGCAGGGCAGGGTTGGGCAGGGCTGGGCAGGGCAGGGTTGGGCAAGGCAGGGCAGGGTTGGGCAAGGCAGGGCAGGGCTGGGCAGGGCAAGGCAGGGCTGGGCTGGGCAGGGCTGGGCAGGGCAGGGCAGGGTTGGGCAGGGCTGGGCAGGGCAGGGCAGGCCAGGGCAAGGCAGGGCTGGGCTGGGCAGGGCTGGGCAGGGCAGGCCAGGGCAGGCAGGGCAGGGCTGGGCAGGGCAGGGCAGGCCAGGGCAAGGCAGGGCTGGGCTGGGCTGGGCAGGGCTGGGCAGGGCAGGGCAGGGTTGGGCAGGGCTGGGCAGGGCAGGGCAGGCCAGGGCAAGGCAGGGCTGGGCTGGGCAGGGCAGGGCAGGGTTGGGCAGGGCTGGGCAGGGCAGGGCAGGCCAGGGCAAGGCAGGGCTGGGCTGGGCAGGGCTGGGCAGGGCAGGGCAGGGGTTGGGCAGGGCTGGGCAGGGCAGGGTTGGGCAAGGCAGGGCAGGGTTGGGCAAGGCAGGGCAGGGCTGGGCAGGGCTGGGCTCCGCTGCGGCTGAGGCTCACGCCCAGCCCTGTCCCCTGGGGCAGGAGCAGCTTCCCCACTCCGCCCGGGCCAGGAGGGTGTGGGGGGCAGGGGGAGGGGGGGTGCCGGGGTTGCCGATGGCAGCTCTGAACCCCCCCCCCCTTTCCCGCAGGTCATCGTCATGTCCAGCCACGAGACCATCCGGGTGCTGGAGGTGGGGGTGGACACCCCCTGCCCCCCGAGGAGGAGCAGAAGGCCTCGGAGATGCCCCCCGGGGAGGCCGCCCGGAGCCCCCGGGAGAGAGCCGCCCCCCGGGGCGGGGAGGAGGAGGTCCCCGGCGGCGCCCGGAGCTCCAGCGGCGGCCAGGCAGCCGGTGAGACGCCTTCCCCCACCGGGGCTGCTTCCGGCGCGGCCCGGCACCGCCGGGGGGGGTTGGGGGGGGGGCGCAGGGACCCCCGCGGCCCGCCCCGGGGCAGCCCTGGGCCAGGTTGGGGGAAGAGGAGGCAGAGCCTGCGGCAGGAACTGCCCCTGAGCTCCCCTGAGCTGCCCCTGGGCTCCCCTGAGCTGCGTCCCTGCCCCCTGCCCCCTCTCCCCCTGCCTGGGGTCTCCCTTCCCTCTCCAGCTCCCTGCCCCCTGGGGCAGCGGTTCCAGGGCTGGCCCCGCTCCGCTTGCTGCTCCCTTAGGAGCCGGCAGAGGGAAACCAGCCCCCCGCCCCCTGCCCCCCGCCCCCCGGGCAGCCTGGGAGGGACAAACGCGGCCCGGCAGACCACCCCCACCCACACCCCCTCGCCCCCGGCTTCACCTGGACTCCCCCTCTCCCTCCTTTGCCTCCTCCCCAGGAGCGTCCCAGCAGCTCCTCTGCTCCGCTGCCCCCTGGCCTGGGCAGAGGATGCCCCGAGGCGGCTGCGGTGCCAGCCCCGCGGAGCTGCGGCTCGCCCCTGGGCGGGGGGCGCATGGGGGGTGCCCACTCCGTGGGCATCCCTCACTGGGGTGCCCCTTCCCTGGGCGTCCCTCATTGGGGTGCCCCTTCCCTGGGCATCCATCACTGGGGTGCCCCTTCCCTGGGCGTCCCTCATTGGGGTGCCCCTTCCCTGGGCATCCATCACTGGGGTGCCCCTTCCCTGGGCGTCCCTCATTGGGGTGCCCCTTCCCTGGGCGTCCCTCATTGGGGTGCCCCTTCCCTGGGCATCCATCACTGGGGTGCCCCTTCCCTGGGCATCCCTCACTGGGGTGCCCCTTCCCTGCGCGTCCCTCACTCGGGTGCCCACCCCTCCCCCGTCCTCGGCTGGCATCGCTCGCCTGGCAGCCTCTCCAACACCTCTCCTCTGCCCTCCCCTCCCCCCCCCCGTAGGCAAAGCCAAGGCGGTGCCGCCCCCCAGCGCCGTGCCCTGCGCGGGCACCTTCAGCCCGGCTGGCAGCCAGCCGCCGCCGGGGGCCTCGCTGGCCCTGCAAGCCGCCCCCAGGTAACTACCCCCGACCCCTGCGGAGGCACGGGAGGGAGAAGGGGGGGGGGGGAGGGGCCGGCGGGGACGAGGGGGAGGGGGAGGGGGCGGAGAGGGGGCGGGGGTGGGGGTGGCATCTCTTTGCCGCTAGGGCCGAGCCCCCCCCCCCCCACTCCCTCGGCGGAGCTGCCTGCCGGCGGCGCGGGGTGCGGGAGCTGCGCCCCGACCCGCGGCGAGCGGCCGCTGCTCGGCCCCCTCCCCACAGGGCCCGGCGCCGGGGCGGGGGGGCTGCCGGGGACGGGACGGGACGGGGGCTTGGAGGGGCGGGGCGGGGTTTGGAGGGGCGGGGTTTGGAGAGGTAGGGGCGGGGTTTGGAGAGGCAGGGAACGGTCTGGAGGGGCGGGGCAGGGGTTAGCAAGGTAGGGGCGGGGTTTGCAGGGGCGGGGCGGGGTTTAGAGAGGTGGGGCGGGGTTTAGAGCGGTAGGGGCGGGGTTTGCAGGGGCAGCGCGGGGTATAGAGAGGCGGGGCGGGGTTTAGAGGTAGGGTACGGTCTGCAGGGGTGGGGCGGGGGTTAGCAAGGTAGGGGCGGGGTTTGCAGGGGCAGGGCGGGGTTTAGAGAGGCGGAGCTGGGTTTAGAGCGGTAGGGGCGGGGTTTGCAGGGGCAGCGCGGGGTATAGAGAGGCGGGGCGGGGTTTAGAGAGGTAGGGTACGGTCTGGAGGGGTGGGGCGGGGGTTAGAGCGGTAGGGGCGGGGCTTGAAGGGGCAGGACGGGGTTTAGAGCGGTAGGGGCGGGGTTTAGAGAGGCGGGGGCGGGATTTGCAGGGGCGGGGCGGGGTTTAGAGAGGTGGGGCGGGGTTTAGAGCGGTAGGGGCGGGGTTGGCAGGGGCAGAGCAGGGTTTAGAGAGGCGGGGCGGGGTTTAGAGAGGTAGGGTACGGTCTGGAGGGGTGGGGCGGGGTTTAGAGAGGTAGGGGCGGGGCTTGAAGGGGCAGGGCGGGGTTTAGAGCGGTAGGGGCGGGGTTGGCAGGGGCAGAGCAGGATTTAGAGAGGTAGGGGTGGGGTTTGCAGGGGCAGGGGCGGGGTGGGATGGGTAGGGACGGGCGGGGTGGGATGGGTGGGGGACCCCCAGCATCTCTCTCCCCACGGAGAAGAGGGGGGGGGGGAGGGAGCTGGAGGCCAGCTGCTGCGCCGGGGGGTGGGGGTGGGGGAAGCCCTTTGCTGCGGCGACGCTGTGCTGCGGGCCCTTGACTTGCGTCCTCCTTTAAATCTTGTTTGCTTTTGCAGGTCTTGACTCAGGAAAACTTAGCAACAGTTGTGACAGGAGTAATGGTTCCGGCAGGGACAGTTACTCAACCTCTTCTTATCCCCATCAGTATTGCAGGTCAAGTGGCAGGTCAGCAGGGGCTGACTGTGTGGACACTCCCTGCAGCGACCGTCGCTGCCCTCCCCGGACTGACGACAGCTTCTCCTTCAGGGGAGTTTTCAAACCGCCTTTAGCCAATCTGCAAGGTAACCGCCCCCCAAACCCAAACCCCCACCCCCCTCCCGGCAGCCTTCTCGCCCGAACCGCCTCCTCCGTTAGGTTAGCTCCTTGCGGCCCTCCCCGGTCGGAAGCTCGACCGGCTACCGAGCCCCTGCGGCGGGGGCAGAGAGCAGCCTAGGTTAGGCAGCCTCCCGCCGGCAGTCTGTGCCAGGCTCTCCCCAGCCTCACGGGGAAAGAGTTTCTTCCCCCCCCCCCCCCCGCCCCGTCTCCAGTCTCAGTCTCCCCCTTCTGCCAGCTCCAAGCCGTTGCCCCTCCAGCCTGGCACTGCCAGCCCCTGGGGACCTGCGGGCAGCTCCCCAAGGACAGCGAGGTGCCAGGAGAGAAAAGGGGAGGGCAGGGTGAGGATGGTGCCAGGGAGGAAAGCAGTGAGCAGGGCTGGGATGTGAGGTCCGGGTTCAGCTGTGGGGCCCTGGGCCTCCCGGTGCCCCTTTGCGTGGGGTGTGAGAGCAAGGGCGATATGTGCGCCCCCACCCAGGGCAGGGAGAGGGGAGGTGGCCTCCCCCAGGCTCCCCTGGGGCGCAGCCTCTGTCCCGGGAGCGATTCGCGGGCAGGGGCAGGAGGGGACAGGAGCCTGGAGGTGCCCCTGGGCCAGGCTCAGCACCCCGGCAGGGCAGGATGAGCCCCGCTGTAGCAGAGGGCTTTGGCTCTGGCCGTGCCGCCGGCGGGGGTGAAGCCCGGCGGGGGGGTTGGGTGCCCACGGCGGGGGGGGGGGGGGCAGGGCTGGCGCTGGGCGCGGTGCCCCCCGGCTCACGCCGCCTCCCTCTCTCCGCTCCGCAGCCGCCGTGCTGAACGCGGCCATCCCGGCGACGGTGCCGCCCCCTGCCCAGCCGCTGCCGGCCGCGGCGCAACCCCGGCCGCCCGGCCAGGCCCCGGCGTCTTCCCCGGTCCCGGCTGCAGCCAGCCCCAGCTCCTGCCGCAGCCTCCTGCCGCCGCCGCGCCCGCGCCGTCCGCGGCCAAGCCGCCGGAGACAGCGCCGCAGATCACCGTCCAGCCGGCGGCATTTGCCTTTAACCCTGGCATAGTAAGGAGCCCGGGCAGCCCCCCGCGCTGAGCCCCGGCAGCCACCCGCTTTGAGCCCGTGCAGCCCCCGCGCTGAGCCCCGGCAGCCCCCGCGCTGAGCCCGGACAGCCCCCCGCGCTGAGCCCCGGCAGCCCCCGAGCTGAGCCCCGGCAGCCCCCCGAGCTGAGCCCCGGCAGCCCCCGCGCTGAGCCCCGGCAGCCCCCGCGCTGAGCCCCGGCAGCCCCCGCGCTGAGCCCCGGCAGCCCCCGAGCTGAGCCCCGGCAGCCCCCGCGCTGAGCCGGGCAGCCCCCCTGCACTGAGCCCGGGCAGCCCCTGCGCTGAGCCCCGGCAGCCCCCAGCACTGAGCCCGGGCAGCCCCCAGCACTGAGCCCGGGCAGCCCCAAGCCGCGGAGCCGGGCAGCCCCCCGCCCTGAGCCCGGGCAGCCCCCGCCCTGAGCCCCGGCAGCCCGCCGCGCTGAGCCCCGGCAGCCCCCGCCCTGAGCCCCGGCAGCCCCCTGCACTGAGCCCCGGCAGCCCCCGCCCTGAGCCCCGGCAGCCCCCTGCACTGAGCCCCGGCAGCCCGCCGCCCTGAGCCCGGCAGCCCCCGCACTGAGCCCGGGCAGCCCCCACCACGGAGCCCCGGCAGCCCCCGAGCTGAGCGCCGGCTGGCCCCGCGCTGAGCCGGGGCAGACCCCCGGCGCTGAGCTTGGGCAGCCCCCGCACTGAGCCCGAGCAGCCCCCTGCGCTGAGCCCCGGCAGCCACCCGCTTGGAGCCCGGGCAGCCCCCGCGCTGAGCCCCGGCAGCCCCCGCGCTGAGCCCCGGCAGCCCCCGAGCTGAGCCCCGGCAGCCCTCCGTGCTGAGCCCGGGCAGCCCCCGCGCTGAGCCCCGGCAGCCCCCGCGCTGAGCCCCGGCAGCCCCCGCGCTGAGCCCCGGCAGACCCCCGCGCTGAGCCCCGGCAGCCCCCCGAGCTGAGCCCCGGCAGCCCCCCGAGCTGAGCCCCGGCAGCCCTCCGTGCTGAGGCCAGGCAGCACCCCGCGCTGAGCCGGGCAGCCCCCGCACTGAGCCCCGGCAGCCCCCGCACTGAGCCCGGGCAGCCCCCGCCGCGGAGCCGGGCAGCCCCCTGCGCTGAGCCCCGGCAGCCCCTGCGCTGCGCCCCGGCAGCCCCCGCGCTGAGCCCGGGCAGCCCCCGCACTGAGCCCGGGCAGCCCCCTGCGCTGAGCCCGGGCAGCCCCCGCCGCGGAGCCGGGCAGCCCCTGCGCTGAGCCAAGGCAGCCCCCTGCACTGAGCGCCGCCAGGCCCTGCGCTGAGCCCCGGCAGCCCCCGCGCTGAGCCCGAGCAGCCCCCGCCCTGAGCCCGGGCAGCCCCCCCCACTGAGCCCGGGCAGCCCCCGCGCTGAGCCCCGGCAGCACTGCGCGCTGAGCCCCGGCAGTCCCCCGCACTGAGCCGAGCAGCCCCGCACGCTGAGCCCGGGCAGCCGCCCACCGCGGAGCCGGGCAGGCCCCGCACTGAGCCCGTGCAGCCCCCCGCCCTGAGCCCGGGCAGCCCCCGCACTGACCCCGGCAGCCCCCGCACTGACCCCGGCAGCCCCACGCGCTGAGTCCGGGCAGCCCCCGCAGCGGAGCCCGGGCAGCCCCCGCCGCGGAGCCGGGCAGCCCCCCGCACTGAGCCCGGCAGCCCCCTGCACTGAGCCCCGGCAGCCCCCGCACTCAGCCCCGGAAGCCCCCTGCGCTGAGGCCCGGCAGCCCCCCGCACTGAGCCCGTGCAGCCCCCGCGCTGAGCCCCGGCAGCCCCCCGCGCTGAGCCCGGACAGCCCCCGCACTGAGCCCCGGCAGCCCCCTGCCCTGAGCCCCGGCAGCCCCCTCCGCTGAGCCCCGGCAGCCCCCGCACTGACCCCGGCCCCCCCTGCTCTGAGCGCCGGCAGGCCCCCCGCGCTGTGCCTGGGCAGCCCCCGCGCTGAGCCTGGGCAGCCCCCCGCACTGAGCCCGGGCAGCCCCCGCACTGAGCCCGGGCAGCCCCCTGCTCTGAGCGCCGGCAGGCCCCCGCGCTGTGCCTGGGCAGCCCCCGCGCTGAGCCTGGGCAGCCCCCGCACTGAGCCCGGGCAGCCCCCGCACTGAGCCCGGGCAGCCCCCGCACTGAGCCCGGGCAGCCCCCTGCCCTGAGCCCAGCAGCCCCCCGCCCTGAGCCCGGCAGCACCCCGTCCGGAGCCCCGGCAGCCCCCGCGCTGAGCCCGGACAGCCCCCTCCACTGAGCCCGGCAGCCCCCGTCCTGAGCCCGGGCGGCCCCCTGCCCTGAGCCCCGGCGGCCCCCTCCCCTGAGCCGGGTAGCCCCCCGCACTGAGCCCGACCAGCCCCCACGACGGAGCCCCGGCAGCCCCCTGCGCTGAGCCCGGGCAGCCCCCTGCGCTGAGCCCGGGCAGCCCCTGCGGTGAGCCCGGGCAGCCCCTGCGCTGAGCCCCGGCAGCCCCCGCAATGAGCCCCGGCAGCCCCCCTGCGCTGAGCCCGGGCAGCCCCCCGCAATGAGCCCCGGCAGCCCCCTGCGCTGAGAGCAATGGGCAGCCCCCTGCGCTGAGCCCGGGCAGCCCCCTGCGCTGAGCCCGGGCAGCCCCTGCGCTGAGCCGGGGCAGCCCCCTGCGCTGAGCCCGGGCAGCCCCCCGCACTGAGCCCGGGCAGCCCCCGCACTGAGCCCCGGCAGCCCCCGAGCTGAGCCCCGGCAGCCCCCGAGCTGAGCCCGGGCAGCCCCCGCGCTGAGCCCCGGCAGCCCCCGCGCTGAGCCCCGGCAGCCCCCGCGCTGAGCCCGGGCAGCCCCCCGCACTGAGCCCCGGCAGCCCCCGAGCTGAGCCCCGGCAGCCCCCCGAGCTGAGCCCGGGCAGCCCCCGCGCTGAGCCCCGGCAGCCCCCGCGCTGAGCCCCGGCAGCCCCCCGCGCTGAGCCCCGGCAGCCCCCGAGCTGAGCCCCGGCAGCCCCCCCGCGCTGAGCCCGGGCAACCCCTGCACTGAGCCCGGGCAGCCCCCTGCGCTGAGCCCCGGCAGCCCCCAGCACTGAGCCCGGGCAGCCCCCAGCACTGAGCCCGGGCAGCCCCAAGCCGCGGAGCCGGGCAGCCCCCCGCCCTGAGCCCGGGCAGCCCCCGCCCTGAGCCCCGGCAGCCCGCCGCGCTGAGCCCCGGCAGCCCCCGCCCTGAGCCCCGGCAGCCCCCTGCACTGAGCCCCGGCAGCCCCCGCCCTGAGCCCCGGCAGCCCCCTGCACTGAGCCCCGGCAGCCCGCCGCCCTGAGCCCGGCAGCCCCCGCACTGAGCCCGGGCAGCCCCCCACCACGGAGCCCCGGCAGCCCCCGAGCTGAGCGCCGGCTGGCCCCGCGCTGAGCCGGGGCAGCCCCCGCGCTGAGCTTGGGCAGCCCCCGCACTGAGCCCGAGCAGCCCCCTGCGCTGAGCCCCGGCAGCCACCCGCTTGGAGCCCGGGCAGCCCCCGCGCTGAGCCCCGGCAGCCCCCGCGCTGAGCCCCGGCAGCCCCCCGAGCTGAGCCCCGGCAGCCCTCCGTGCTGAGCCCGGGCAGCCCCCGCGCTGAGCCCCGGCAGCCCCCCGCGCTGAGCCCCGGCAGCCCCCGCGCTGAGCCCCGGCAGCCCCCGCGCTGAGCCCCGGCAGCCACCCGAGCTGAGCCCCGGCAGCCCCCGAGCTGAGCCCCGGCAGCCCTCCGTGCTGAGGCCAGGCAGCACCCCGCGCTGAGCCGGGCAGCCCCCCGCGCTGAGCCCCGGCAGCCCCCGCGCTGAGCCCGGGCAGCCCCCGCCGCGGAGCCGGGCAGCCCCCTGCGCTGAGCCCCGGCAGCCCCCTGCGCTGCGCCCCGGCAGCCCCCGCGCTGAGCCCGGGCAGCCCCCGCACTGAGCCCGGGCAGCCCCCTGCGCTGAGCCCGGGCAGCCCCCGCCGCGGAGCCGGGCAGCCCCTGCGCTGAGCCAAGGCAGCCCCTGCACTGAGCGCCGCCAGGCCCCTGCGCTGAGCCCCGGCAGCCCCCCGCGCTGAGCCCGAGCAGCCCCCCGCCCTGAGCCCGGGCAGCCCCCCCACTGAGCCCGGGCAGCCCCCCGCGCTGAGCCCCGGCAGCACTGCGCGCTGAGCCCCGGCAGCCCCCCGCACTGAGCCGAGCAGCCCCGCACGCTGAGCCCGGGCAGCCGCCCACCGCGGAGCCGGGCAGGCCCCCGCACTGAGCCCGTGCAGCCCCCGCCCTGACCCCGGCAGCCCCCCGCACTGACCCCGGCAGCCCCACGCGCTGAGTCCGGGCAGCCCCCGCAGCGGAGCCCGGGCAGCCCCCGCCGCGGAGCCGGGCAGCCCCCGCACTGAGCCCGGCAGCCCCCTGCACTGAGCCCCGGCAGCCCGCCGCCCTGAGCCCGGCAGCCCCCGCACTGAGCACGGGCAGCCCCCTGCACTGAGCCCGGGCAGCCCCCTGCACTGAGCCCGGGCGACCCCCGCATTGAGCCCGGGCAGACCCCCCCACTGAGCCCCGGCAGCCCCCTGCCCTGAGCCCCGGCAGCCCCCTCCGCTGAGCCCCGGCAGCCCCCGCACTGACCCCGGCCCCCCCTGCTCTGAGCGCCGGCAGGCCCCCCGCGCTGTGCCTGGGCAGCCCCCCGCGCTGAGCCTGGGCAGCCCCCGCACTGAGCCCGGGCAGCCCCCCGCACTGAGCCCGGGCAGCCCCCTGCTCTGAGCGCCGGCAGGCCCCGCGCTGTGCCTGGGCAGCCCCCGCGCTGAGCCCGGGCAGCCCCCGCACTGAGCCCGGGCAGCCCCCCGCACTGAGCCCGGGCAGCCCCCTGCCCTGAGCCCAGCAGCCCCCGCCCTGAGCCCGGCAGCACCCCGTCCGGAGCCCCGGCAGCCCCCTGCACTGAGCCCGGGCAGCCCCCCCCAATGAGCCCGGCAGCCCCCGCGCTGAGCCCGGACAGCCCCCTCCACTGAGCCCGGCAGCCCCCAGCACTGAGCCCGGGCAGCCCCCCGCACTCAGCCCCGGAAGCCCCCTGCGCTGAGGCCCGGCAGCCCCCGCACTGAGCCCGGGCAGTCCCCCGCACTGAGCCCCGGCAGCCCCCTGCGCTGAGCCCGGGCAGCCCCCCGCAATGAGCCCCGGCAGCACCCCGTCCGGAGTCCCCGCACTGGCCCCCGCGCTGTGCCTGGGCAGCCCCCGCGCTGAGCCTGGGCAGCCCCCGCACTGAGCCCGGGCAGCCCCCCGCACTGAGCCCGCCCTGAGCAGCCCCTGCCCTGAGCCCAGCAGCACCCCGTCCGGAGCCCCGGCAGCCCCCTGCACTGAGCCCGGGCAGCCCCCCCCAATGAGCCCGGCAGCCCCCCGCGCTGAGCCCGGACAGCCCCTCCACTGAGCCCGGCAGCCCCCGTCCTGAGCCCGGGCGGCCCCCTGCCCTGAGCCCCGGCGGCCCCCTCCCCTGAGCCGGGTAGCCCCCCGCACTGAGCCCGACCAGCCCCCCACGACGGAGCCCCGGCAGCCCCCTGCGCTGAGCCCGGGCAGCCCCCCGCACTGAGCCCGGGCAGCCCCCGCACTGAGCCGGGTAGCCCCCCGCACTGAGCCCGACCAGCCCCCACGACGGAGCCCCGGCAGCCCCCGCAATGAGCCCCGGCAGCCCCCTGCGCTGAGCCCGGGCAGCCCCCGCAATGAGCCCGGGCAGCCCCCTGCGCTGAGCCGGGGCAGCCCCCTGCGCTGAGCCCGGCAGCCCCCGTCCTGAGCCCGGGCGGCCCCTGCGCTGAGCCCCGGCAGCCCCCTGCGCTGAGCCCGGGCAGCCCCCTGCGCTGAGCCCGGGCTGCCCCCGAAATGAGCCGGGGCAGCCCCCTGAGCTGAGCACTGGCAGCCCCCTACGCTGAGCCCGGACTACCCCCCCACTGAGCCCGGGCAGCCTCCCGCACTGAGCCCGGCAGCCCCCCCGCTGAGGCCGAGCAGCCCCCCGCGCTGAGCCCGGGCAGACCCCGCGACGAGCCAAGGCAGCCCCCGCGCTGAGCCCCGGCTGCCCCCTGCACTGAGCCCGGGCAGCCCCCTGCGCTGAGCCCCGGCAGCCCCCAGCACTGAGCCCGGGCAGCCCCCGCACTCAGCCCCGGAAGCCCCCTGCGCTGAGGCCCGGCAGCCCCCTGCACTGAGCCCGGGCAGCCCCCGCCCTGAGCCCGGGCAGCCCCCCGCGCTGAGCCCGGGCAGCCCCCGCACTGAGCCCGGGCAGTCCCCCGCACTGAGCCCCGGCAGCCCCCTGCGCTGAGCCCGGGCAGCCCCCGCAATGAGCCCCGGCAGCCCCCTGCGCTGAGCCCGGGCAGCCCCCCGCAATGAGCCCGGGCAGCCCCCTGCGCTGAGCCGGGGCAGCCCCCTGCGCTGAGCCCGGCAGCCCCCGTCCTGAGCCCGGGCGGCCCCTGCGCTGAGCCCCGGCAGCCCCCTGCGCTGAGCCCGGGCAGCCCCCTGCGCTGAGCCCGGGCAGCCCCCTGCGCTGAGCCCGGGCTGCCCCCGAAATGAGCCGGGGCAGCCCCCTGAGCTGAGCACTGGCAGCCCCCTACGCTGAGCCCGGACTACCCCCCCCCACTGAGCCCGGGCAGCCTCCCGCACTGAGCCCGGCAGCCCCCCCGCTGAGCCCGAGCAGCCCCCGCGCTGAGCCCGGGCAGCCCCCGCGCTGAGCCCGGGCAGCCCCCGCACTGAGCCCGGGCAGTCCCCCGCACTGAGCCCCGGCAGCCCCCTGCGCTGAGCCCGGGCAGCCCCCCCGCAATGAGCCCCGGCAGCCCCCTGCGCTGAGCCCGGGCAGCCCCCGCAATGAGCCCGGGCAGCCCCCTGCGCTGAGCCGGGGCAGACCCCTGCGCTGAGCCAAGGCAGCTCCCTGCACTGAGCCCGGGCAGCCCCCGCAATGAGCCCGGGCAGCCCCCTGCGCTGAGCCCGGGCAGCCCCCGCCCTGAGCCCGGGCAGCCCCCCGCGCTGAGCCCGGGCAGCCCCGTGCACTGAGCCCGGGCAGCCCCCGCTCTGAGCCCCGGAAGCCCCCTGCGCTGAGGCCCGGCAGCCCCCGCACTGAGCCCTGGCAGCCCCCTGCACTGAGCCCGGGCAGCCCCTGCAATGAGCCCCGGCAGCCCCCTGCGGTTAGCCCGGGCTGCCCCTGCGCTGAGCCAAGGCAGCTCCCTGCACTGAGCCCGGGCAGCCCCCCGCAATGAGCCCGGGCAGCCCCCTGCGCTGAGCCCGGGCAGCCCCCGCGCTGAGCCCGGGCAGCCCCCCGCGCTGAGCACCGGCAGCCCCCTGCGCTGAGCCCCGGCTGCCCCCTGCACTGAGCCCGGGCAGTCCCCCCCCGAGCCCCGGCAGCCCCCGCGCTGAGCCGGGCAGCCCCCGCGCTGAGCCCGCGCAGACCCGTGCACTGAGCCCCGGCAGCCCCCTGCGCTGAGCCCGGGCAGCCCCCGCACTGAGCCCGGGCAGCCCCCGCACTGAGCCCGGGCAGCCCCCGCGCTGAGCCCCGGCAGCCCCCCGCACTGAGCCCGGGCAGCCCCCGCACTGAGCCCGGGCAGCCCCCTGCGCTGAGCCCCGGCAGCCCCCCGCACTGAGCCCGGGCAGCCCCCGCACTGAGCCCCGGCAGCCCCCTGCACTGAGCCCGGGCAGCCCCCGCAATGAGCCCCGGCAGCCCCCTGCGGTTAGCCCGGGCTGCCCCTGCGCTGAGCCAAGGCAGCTCCCTGCACTGAGCCCGGGCAGCCCCCGCAATGAGCCCGGGCAGCCCCCTGCGCTGAGCCCGGGCAGCCCCCCGCGCTGAGCCCGGGCAGCCCCCCGCGCTGAGCACCGGCAGCCCCCTGCGCTGAGCCCCGGCTGCCCCCTGCACTGAGCCCGGGCAGTCCCCCCCCGAGCCCCGGCAGCCCCCCCAATGAGCCCGGCAGCACCACGCGCTGAGTCCGGGCAGCCCCCCGCCGCGGAGCCGGGTAGCCCCCTGCGCTGAGCCCCGGCAGCCCCCTGCGCTGCGCCCCGGCAGCCCCCTGCACTGAGCCCGGGCAGCCCCCGCAATGAGCCCCGGCAGCCCCCTGCGGTGAGCCCGGGCAGCCCCCTGCGCTGAGCCCGGGCAGCCCCCTGCCCTGAGCCCGGGCAGCCCCCTGCGCTGAGCCCGGGCAGCCCCCCGCACTGAGCCCGGGCAGCCCCCTGCGCTGAGCCCGGGCAGCCCCCTGCGCTGAGCCCGGGCAGCCCCCCCGCTGAGCCCGGGCAGCCCCCCGCTGAGCCCGGGCAGCCCCCGCGCTGAGCCCGGGCAGCCCCTGAGCTGAGCCCGAGCAGCCCCCGCGACGAGCCAGGGCAGCCCCCCGCGCTGAGCCCCGGCTGCCCCCTGCACTGAGCCCGGCAGCCCCCTGTCCTGAGCCCGGGCAGCCCCCTGCCCTGAGTCCCTGCAGCCCCCCGCACTGAGCCCGGGCAGCCCCCGCCAATGAGCCCGGCAGCACCACGCGCTGAGTCCGGGCAGCCCCCTGCGTTGAGCCCCGGCAGCCCCCTGCGCTGCGCCCCGGCAGCGCGCCGCCCTGAGCCCGGCAGCCCCCCGCACTGAGCCCGGGCAGACCCCCACCACGGAGCCCCGGCAGCCCCCTGCGCTGAGCGTCGGCAGGCCCCCGCACTGAGCCCGAGCAGCCCCCTGCGCTGAGCCCCGGCAGCCACCCGCTTGGAGCCCGTGCAGCCCCCCGCGCTGAGCCCGGGCAGCCCCCGCGCTGAGCCCCGGCAGCCCCCCGAGCTGAGCCCCGGCAGCCCTCCGTGCTGAGCCCAGGCAGCACCCCGCACTGAGCCCGGGCAGCCCCCGCACTGAGCCCGGGCAGCCCCCCGCACTGAGCCGGGTAGCCCCCCGCACTGAGCCCGACCAGCCCCCTGCGCTGAGCCCGGGCAGCCCCCGCAATGAGCCCGGGCAGCCCCCTGCGCTGAGCCCGGGCAGCCCCCGCAATGAGCCCGGGCAGCCCCCTGCGCTGAGCCCCGGCAGCCCCCCGCAATGAGCCCCGGCAGCCCCCTGCGCTGAGCCCGGGCAGCCCCCGCAATGAGCCCGGGCAGCCCCCTGCGCTGAGCCCGGCAGCCCCCCGTCCTGAGCCCGGGCGGCCCCTGCGCTGAGCCCCGGCAGCCCCCTGCCCTGAGCCCCGGCAGCCCCCTGCGCTGAGCCCAGGCAGCCCCCGCAATGAGCCGGGGCAGCCCCCTGAGCTGAGCACTGGCAGCCCCCAGCAGTGAGCCCGGGCAGCCCCCCGCACTCAGCCCCGGAAGCCCCCTGCGCTGAGGCCCGGCAGCCCCCCGCCCTTATCCCGGGCAGCCCCCGCGCTGAGCGCGGGCAGCCCCCGCTCTGAGCCCCGGAAGCCCCCGCTCTGAGCCCCGGAAGCCCCCTGCGCTGAGCCCGGGCAGCCCCCGCCCTTATCCCGGGCAGCCCCCGCGCTGAGCCCGGGCAGCCCCCGCTCTGAGCCCCAGAAGCCCCCTGCGCTGAGGCCCGGCAGCCCCCTGCACTGAGCCCGGGCAGCCCCCGCAATGAGCCCCGGCAGCCCCCTGCGGTTAGCCCGGGCTGCCCCTGCGCTGAATCAAGGCAGCTCCCTGCACTGAGCCCGGGCAGCCCCCTGCGCTGAGCCCGGGCTGCCCCCCGCCCTGAGCCCGGGCAGCCCCCTGCGCTGAGCCCGGGCAGCCCCCCGCGCTGAGCCCGGGCAGCCCCGTGCACTGAGCCCGGCAGCCCCCCGCACTGAGCCCCGCAAGCCCCCTGCGCTGAGGCCCGGCAGCCCCCTGCACGGAGCCCGGGCAGCCCCCTGCGCTGAGCCCCGGCAGCCCCCTGCAATGAGCCCTGAGCCCCGGCAGCCCCCTGCCCTGAGCCCCCTGCAGCCCCCTGCCCTGAGCCCCGGCAGCCCCCTGCACTGAGCCCGGCAGCCCCGTGCCCTCGCCCCTCGCCCCTCGCCCCGGCAGCCCCCTGCACTGAGCCCGGCAGCCCCTCGCCCTGAGCCCCGGCAGCCCCCGCAATGAGCCCCGGCAGTCCCCTGCACTGAGCCCCGGCAGCCCCCTGCGCTGAGCCCCGGCAGCCCCCTGCACTGAGCCCGGCAGCCCCCTGCCCTGAGCACCGGCAGCCCCCTGCCCTGAGCCCCGGCAGCCCCCTGCGCTGAGGCCCGGCAGCCCCCTGCGCTGAGCCCCGGCAGCCCCCTGCACTGAGCCCGGCAGCCCCCTGCGCTGAGCCCCGGCAGCCCCCGCGCTGAGCCCCGGCAGCCCCCGCGCTGAGCCCGGCAGCCCCCTGCACTGAGCCCGGGCAGCCCCCTGCACTGAGCCCGGGCAGCCCCCCGCACTGAGCCCGGGCAGCCCCCTGCACTGAGCCCGGGCAGGCCCCTGCGCTGAGCCCCGGCAGCCCCCGCACTGAGCCCGGCAGCCCCCTGCACTGAGCCCGGGCAGCCCCCTGCACTGAGCCCGGGCAGCCCCCCAATGAGCCCGGCAGCCCCCGCACTGAGCCCGGCAGCCCCCTGCACTGAGCCCGGGCAGCCCCCCAATGAGCCCGGCAGCCCCCCGCACTGAGCCCGGCAGCCCCCTGCACTGAGCCCGGGCAGCCCCCCCCAATGAGCCCGGCAGCCCCCGCGCTGAGACCGGGCAGCCCCTGCAATGAGCCCGGGCAGCCCCCTGCGCTGAGCCCCGGCAGCCCCCTGCACGGAGCCCGGGCAGCCCCCTGCGCTGAGCCCCGCAGCCCCCTGCAATGAGCCCGGGCAGCCCCCTGCCCTGAGCCCCGGCAGCCCCCTGCACTGAGCCCGGGCAGCCCCCTGCACTGAGCCTCGGCAGCCCCCTGCACGGAGCCCGGGCAGCCCCTGCGCTGAGCCCCGGCAGCCCCCTGCAATGAGCCCGGGCAGCCCCCTGCCCTGAGCCCCGGCAGCCCCCTGCACTGAGCCCGGGCAGCCCCCTGCACTGAGCCCCGGCAGCCCCCCGCACGGAGCCCGGGCAGCCCCCGCGCTGAGCCCCGGCAGCCCCCTGCAATGAGCCCGGGCAGCCCCCTGCGCTGAGGCCCGGCAGCCCCCTGCACTGAGCCCGGCAGCCCCCTGCCCTGAGCACCGGCAGCCCCCTGCCCTGAGCCCCGGCAGCCCCCTGCCCTGAGCACCGGCAGCCCCCTGCCCTGAGCCCCGGCAGCCCCCTGCACTGAGCCCGCAAGACCCCATCCTCATTTTGCCCGGGGCGGCTCGAAGGATGCCAAGGGGACCCCGTGGCCAGGGTGCTGCGGGCAGGGGCTGGTTGGCACCGCCTGGGAGGGGGGAGGGCGGCCGCGGGAGGGGGAGGGGTGGCCCCCTAGGGAGTGCCAGCCGCGCCCTGACCCCCCCCCGGCTCTGGCTTGCCTGCAGATCGGTGCAGCCCCCTGGGGGGCCAGGCCCAGCTCCTGGGCTCCCTGGCGGCCGCCCCGGTGATCGCCAACCCCCTCCCCAGCGTGCAGGGCATCGCGGGCCAGATCCTGACCACCACCCAGGGCCAGGTACGGGTGCTGGGGGCGTGGCGGGGGGGCGCTCCCTGTTCTTTTACCCCTCCCCCGACCCAGAGGGGGTGGATCTAGGGATGGCCAGTCCCAGCCTCTGCTCCCTCCCTCCCTCCCTCCCTAATTCCCATTCCTCCCTCCTTCCCTCCCATCCCTCCCTTCCTCCCTCCCTTCCCTCCCTCCCTCCGCACCTCCCTCCCTCCCTCCTTCCCTCCGTACATCCCTCCCTCCCATCCCTCCTCCCATCACTCCCTCCTTCCCATCCCTCCCTCCTTCCCTCCCTCCCTCCTTCCCATCCCTTTCTCCCATCCCTCCCTCCTTCCCTCCCTCCTTCCCATCCATCCTTCCCATCCCTCCCTCCTTCCCTTCCTCCCATCCCTCCCTCCTTCCCTTCCCTCCCTCCCATCCCTCCCTCCTTCCCTCCCTCCCTCCCTCCCATCCCTCCTTCCCTCCCTCCCATCCCTCCTTCCCTCCCTCTGATCCCCCCTCCTTCCGTCTCTCCCATCCCTCCCTCCTTCCCTCCCGCCTTCCCTCCATCCCTCCCTCCCATCCCTCCCTCCTTCCCTTCCCTCCTTCCCTTCCCTCCCATCCCTCCCTCCCATCCCTCCCTCCTTCCCGTCCCTCTCTCCTTCCCTTCCTCCCATCTGTCCCTCCTTCCCATCCCTCCCTCCCTCCCTCCCTCCCTACCTCGCATCCGTCTCTCCCATCCCTCCCTCCTTCCCTTCCTCCCATCCATTCTTCCTTCCCTCCCTCCCTTCCCTCTCTCCTTCCCTCCCATCCCTCCCTCCTTCCCGTCCCTCCCTCCTTCCCTCCCTCCCTCTCATCCCTCCCTCCCTCCTTCCCTTTCTCCCTCTCATCCCTCCTTCCCTCCCATCCCTCCCTTCCTCCCATCCCTTCTTCCCTCCTTCCCTCCCTCCCATCCCTCCCTCCCATCCCTCCCTCCCTCCTTCCTTCCCTCTCTCCTTCCCTTCCTCCCTCCCATCCCTCCCTCCTTCCCATCCCTCCCTCCCTTCTTCCCATCCCTCCCTCCCATCCCTCATTCCCATCCCACCTTCCCTCCCTCCTTCCCATCCCTCCCTCCCATCCCTCATTCCCATCCCACCTTCCCTCCCTCCTTCCCATCCCTCCCTCCCATCCCTCATTCCCATCCCACCTTCCCTCCCTCCCATCCCTCCCTCCCTCCCTCCCTCCCCCCGCAGGTGCTCGGGACGCTGCCCTTGGTGCTGAACCCCCGGGGCCGCCGGCCCAGGCCCTGCCGGTGCAGCCGCTGGCGCCGCAGCTGCTGCTCAACGCCCAGGGCCAGCTCATCGCCACCCTGGCGGGCACTGCCCTCCAGGGGGCGCCCCTCAAGCGGCCTGGCACCCCCGAGCCCCCCCCCCAAGAGCGAGGTGAGCGCCGGCGGGCACCTGGGGGGAGGGGGAGGAGGGGGGCAGGGAGGGAGGGAGGGGAGAGGGGGAAGGGGCGAGGCACTGGGGAGGTGGCACCGGCCCTGCCCAGGGCGCCCCTGGGTGCCCACCTTGCCTTGGCACCACCTGGGAGCGTCCCTGGGAGGTGCCCACCTTGCCTTGGCACCACCTGAGCGCCTCTGGGAGGTGCCCACCTTGCCTTGGCACCACCTGAGAGCCTCTGGGAGGTGCCCACATTGCCTTGGCACCACCTGAACGCCTCTGGGAGGTGCCCACGTTGCCTTGGCACCACCTGAACGCCTCCCTGGGAGGTGCCCATGTTGCCTTGGCACCACCTGAGAGGTGCCCACCTTGCCTTGGCACCACCTGAGCCCCTCTGGGAGGTGCCCACGTTGCCTTGGCACCACCTGAGAGCCTCTGGGAGGTGCCCACATTGCCTTGGCACCACCTGAACGCCTCTGGGAGGTGCCCACGTTGCCTTGGCACCACCTGAACGCCTCTAGGAGGTGCCCACGTTGCCTTGGCACCACCTGAGCACCTCCCTGGGAGGTGCCCACGTTGCCTTGGCACCACCTGAACGCCTCTGGGAGGTGCCCACGTTGCCTTGGCACCACCTGAGTGCCTCCCTGGGAGGTGCCCACGTTGCCTTGGCACCACCTGAACGCCTCTGGGAGGTGCCCACGTTGCCTTGGCACCACCTGAGTGCCTCCCTGGGAGGTGCCCACGTTGCCTTGGCACCACCTGAACGCCTCTGGGAGGTGCCCACGTTGCCTTGGCACCACCTGAGCGCCTCCTGGGAGGTGCCCACGTTGCCCTGGCACCACCTGAGTGCCCCTGGGAGGTGCCCACGTTGCCTTGGCACCACCTGGGAGGTGCCCACGTTGCCTTGGCACCACCTGAGAGCCTCCCTGGGAGGTGCCCACGTTGCCTTGGCACCACCTGAGAGCCTCCCTGGGAGGTGCCCACGTTGCCTTGGCACCACCTGAGAGCCTCCCTGGGAGGTGCCCACGTTGCCTTGGCACCACCTGAACGCCTCTGGGAGGTGCCCACGTTGCCTTGGCACCACCTGAGAGCCTCCCTGGGAGGTGCCCACATTGCCTTGGCACCACCTGAGAGCCTCCCTGGGAGGTGCCCACGTTGCCTTGGCACCACCTGAGAGCCTCCCTGGGAGGTGCCCACGTTGCCTTGGCACCACCTGAGAGCCTCCCTGGGAGGTGCCCACGTTGCCCTGGCACCACCTGAGTGCCCCTGGGAGGTGCCCACGTTGCCTTGGCACCACCTGAGAGCCTCCCTGGGAGGTGCCCACGTTGCCTTGGCGCCTGGCACGGGGGGGGGATGGTGCCCAGGGGGCGCTGAGCCCTGCTCTGCCTTGTGCCAGGTGCTGCCCATCCAGCCCGCCCCGGCCCTGGCACCACCCGGGGGGTGCCCAGCCCTGCCAATGCCAAGGGCCCCGTGCCCACCAGCGCCAGTGCCGAGACCCCCACCCTCAGCCAGCTGGCATCCAGTGAGTGCCAAGGGAGGGGTGGTGGTGCCAGGGGGAGGGCTGGGATGCCAGGGGCAGGGGGAGGAGATGCCAAGGGGGGAAGGAGATGCCAAGGGAGAGGGGGAGGTGGTGCCAGGGGGGCTGGGATGCCAGGGGCAGGGAGAAGAGATGCCAAGGGGGTAGGGGGAGGTGGTGCCAGGGGGGCTGGGATGCCAGGGGCAGGGGGAGGAGATGCCAAGGGGGGGGAAGGAGATGCCAAGGGAGGGGGGAGGTGGTGCCAGGGGGGCTGGGATGCCAGGGGCAGGGGGAGGAGATGCCAAGGGGGGGGAGGGTGGTGCCAGGGGGGCTGGGATGCCAGGGGCAGGGGGAGGAGATGCCAAGGGGGAGGGGAGGTGGTGCCAGGGGGGCTGGGATGCCAGGGGCAGGGGAGGGGAGATGCCAAGGGGGGGGAGGAGATGCCAAGGGAGGGGGGGAGGTGGTGCCAGGGGGCTGGGATGCCAGGGGCAGGGGGAGGAGATGCCAAGGGGGGGGAGGGTGGTGCCAGGGGGGCTGGGATGCCAGGGGCAGGGGGAGGAGATGCCAAGGGGGGAGGGGGAGGTGGTGTCAGGGGGGGCTGGGATGCCAGGGGCAGGGGGAGGAGATGCCAAGGGGGGGGGGAGGTGGTGCCAGGGGGCTGGGATGCCAGGGGCAGGGGGAGGAGATGCCAAGGGGGAGGGGGAGGTGGTGTCAGGGGGGGGCTGGGATGCCAGGGGCAGGGGGAGGAGATGCCAAGGGGGGGGAGGGTGGTGCCAGGGGGCTGGGATGCCAGGGGCAGGGGGAGGAGATGCCAAGGGGGGGGAGGGTGGTGCCAGGGGGGCTGGGATGCCAGGGGCAGGGGGAGGAGATGCCAAGGGGGGGGAGGGTGGTGCCAGGGGGGCTGGGATGCCAGGGGCAGGGGGAGGAGATGCCAAGGGGGGGGAGGGTGGTGCCAGGGGGGCTGGGACGCCAGGGGCAGGGGGAGGAGATGCCAAGGGGGGAGGAGATGCCAAGGGGGAGGGGGGAGGTGGTGTCAGGGGGGCTGGGATGCCAGGGGCAGGGGGAGGAGATGCCAAGGGGGGGGAGGGTGGTGCCAGGGGGGCTGGGATGCCAGGGGCAGGGGGAGGAGATGCCAAGGGGGGGGAGGGTGGTGCCAGGGGGGCTGGGATGCCAGGGGCAGGGGGGAGGAGATGCCAAGGGGGGGGGAGGGTGGTGCCAGGGGGGCTGGGATGCCAGGGGCAGGGGGAGGAGATGCCAAGGGGGGGGAGGGTGGTGCCAGGGGGGCTGGGACGCCAGGGGCAGGGGGAGGAGATGCCAAGGGGGGAGGAGATGCCAAGGGGGGCGAGGTGGGTGGTGCCAGTGGGGAGATGCCAGGGGCAGGGGGAGGAGATGCCAAGGGGGGATGGGCACTGGCACCCCAGGGGTAGCCACTGGCACCCAGGGGATGGCCACTGGCACCCTGCAGATAGCCACTGGCACCCAAGGATGGCCACTGGTGCCCAGGGGTAGCCACTGGCACCCTGCAGATGGCCACTGGCACCCAGGGGATGGCCACTGGCACCCAGGGATGGCCACTGGTGCCCAGGGGTAGCCACTGGCACCCTGCAGATGGCCACTGGCACCCAGGGGATGGCCACTGGTGCCCAGAGATGGGGCTGGGGGCTCCAGAGATGGGGCTGGGGGCTCTGGGGGTGGTGATGGCTCCGGGACAGAGGTGGCTCTGGGGCTGGGGGCTCTGGGGCTGGGGGCTCCGGGACAGAGGTGGCTCTGGGGCTGGGGGCTCTGGGGCTGGGGGCTCCAGGACAGAGGTGGCTCTGGGGCTGGGGGCTCTGGGGCTGGGGGCTCCAGGACAGAGGTGGCTCTGGGGCTGGGGGCTCCGGGGTTGGGGGCTCTGGGACAGAGGTGGCTCTGGGGCTGGGGGCTCGGGCTGGGGGCTCCGGGACAGAGTTGGCTCTGGGGCTGGGGGCTCTGGGGCTGGGGGCTCCGGGACAGAGGTGGCTCTGGGGCTGGGGGCTCCGGGGCTGGGGGCTGGGGGACAGAGGTGGCTCTGGGGCTGGGGGCTCCGGGGCTGGGGGCTCCGGGACAGAGGTGGCTCTGGGGCTGGGGGCTCCGGGGCTGGGGGCTCCGGGACAGAGTTGGCTCTGGGGCTGGGGGCTCTGGGGCTGGGGGCTCCGGGACAGAGGTGGCTCTGGGGCTGGGGCTCCGGGGCTGGGGGCTGGGGGACAGAGGTGGCTCTGGGGCTGGGGGCTCCGGGGCTGGGGGCTCCGGGACAGAGGTGGCTCTGGGGCTGGGGGCTCCGGGACAGAGGTGGCTCTGGGGCTGGGGGCTCTGGGGCTGGGGGCTCTGGGACAGAGGTGGCTCTGGGGCTGGGGGCTCCGGGGCTGGGGGCTCCGGGACAGAGGTGGCTCTGGGGCTGGGGGCTCCGGGGCTGAGGGCTCCGGGACAGAGGTGGCTCTGGGGCTGGTGGCTCTGGGGCTGGGGGCTCCGGGACAGAGGTGGCTCTGGGGCTGGGGGCTCTGGGGCTGGGGGCTCCGGGACAGAGGTGGCTCTGGGGCTGGGGGCTCTGGGGCTGGGGGCTGGGGGACAGAGGTGGCTCTGGGGCTGGGGGCTCCTGGGGCTGGGGGCTGGGGGCTCCGGGACAGAGGTGGCTCTGGGGCTGGGGGCTCTGGGGCTGGGGGCTCTGGGACAGAGGTGGCTCTGGGGCTGGGGGCTCCGGGGATGAGGGCTCCGGGACAGAGGTGGCTCTGGGGCTGGGGGCTCTGCGGCTGGGGACTCCGGGACAGAGTTGGCTCTGGGGCTGGGGGCTCTGGGGCTGGGGGCTGGGGGACAGAGGTGGCTCTGGGGCTGGGGGCTCTGGGGCTGGGGGCTCTGGGACAGAGGTGGCTCTGGGGCTGGGGGCTCTGGGGCTGAGGGCTCCGGGACAGAGGTGGCTCTGGGGCTGGGGGCTCTGGGGCTGAGGGCTCCGGGACAGAGGTGGCTCTGGGGCTGGGGGCTCCGGGGCTGGGGGCTCCGGGACAGAGGTGGCTCTGGGGCTGGGGGCTCCGGGACAGAGGTGGCTCTGGGGCTGGGGGCTCTGGGGCTGGGGGCTCTGGGACAGAGGTGGCTCTGGGGCTGGGGGCTCCGGGGCTGGGGGCTCCGGGACAGAGGTGGCTCTGGGGCTGGGGGCTCCGGGGCTGAGGGCTCCGGGACAGAGGTGGCTCTGGGGCTGGGGGCTCCGGGACAGAGGTGGCTCTGGGGCTGGGGGCTCTGGGGCTGGGGGCTCCGGGACAGAGGTGGCTCTGGGGCTGGGGGCTCTGGGGCTGGGTGCTGGGGGACAGAGGTGGCTCTGGGGCTGGGGGCTCCGGGGCTGGGGGCTCCGGGACAGAGGTGGCTCTGGGGCTGGGGGCTCTGGGGCTGGGGGCTCCGGGACAGAGGTGGCTCTGGGGCTGGGGGCTCTGGGGCTGGGGGCTCTGGGACAGAGGTGGCTCTGGGGCTGGGGGCTCCGGGGATGAGGGCTCCGGGACAGAGGTGGCTCTGGGGCTGGGGGCTCTGCGGCTGGGGGCTCCGGGACAGAGTTGGCTCTGGGGCTGGGGGCTCTGGGGCTGGGGGCTCCGGGACAGAGGTGGCTCTGGGGCTGGGGGCTCTGGGGCTGGGGGCTCCGGGACAGAGGTGGCTCTGGGGCTGGGGGCTCTGGGGCTGAGGGCTCCGGGACAGAGGTGGCTCTGGGGCTGGGGGCTCCGGGACAGAGGTGGCTCTGGGGCTGGGGGCTCCGGGACAGAGTTGGCTCTGGGGCTGGGGGCTCTGGGACAGAGGTGGCTCTGGGGCTGGGGGCTCTGGGACAGAGGTGGCTCTGGGGCTGGGGGCTCTGGGGCTGGGGGCTCTGGGACAGAGTTGGCTCTGGGGCTGGGGGCTCCGGGGCTGAGGGCTCTGGGACAGAGGTGGCTCTGGGGCTGGGGGCTCTGGGGCTGGGGGCTCTGGGACAGAGGTGGCTCTGGGGCTGGGGGCTCCGGGGCTGGGGGCTCCGGGACAGAGGTGGCTCTGGGGCTGGGGGCTCTGGGGCTGGGGGCTCCGGGACAGAGGTGGCTCTGGGGCTGGGGGCTCTGGGGCTGGGGGCTCCGGGACAGAGGTGGCTCTGGGGCTGGGGGCTCCGGGGCTGGGGGCTCCGGGACAGAGGTGGCTCTGGGGCTGGGGGCTCCGGGGCTGGGGCTCTGGGGCTGGGGGCTCCGGGGCTGGGGGCTCCGGGGGTCCTGATGGCTCCGGGGCCTCCTCCCACCCTCTCCCGCCCCGGCAGAGGCTCCCGGCGCCGGCAGCGCCTCGGAGGAGGAGGGGATCGACCTGGAGGAGATCCGGGAGTTCGCCAGGAACTTCAAGCTCCGGAGGCTCTCCCTCGGCCTCACCCAGACCCAGGTGGGGCAGGCCCTGACCGCCACCGAGGGCCCGGCCTACAGCCAGTCCGCCATCTGCAGGTGAGGGGAGGGGGGGGAGGGAGAGGGGGAGAGGAGGGGAGGCGTGGGGGGGGAGAGGAGAGGGAGAGGAGCGGGGGGGAGGGGGAGAGGGAGGGGAGAGAGGGAGAGGAGAGAGGGAGAGGAGAGAGGGAGAGGAGGGGAGAGATAGGGGAAGGGAGAAGGATGGGAGAGAGGGAGAGGAAGGGAGAGGAAAGGGAGAGAGGGAGAGGAGGGAAGAGAGGGAGAAGAGGGGAGAGGGAGAGAAGAGAGGGAGAGGAGAGAGGCAGGGGAGAGAGGCAGGGGAGAGAGGGAGAGGAGAGAGGGAGAGGAGGGGAGAGGGAGGGGAGAGGGAGGGGAGAGAGGGAGAGGAGGGGGGAGAGAGGGAGGGGAGGTGAGAAGGAGGGGATAGAGGGAGAGGAGGGGAGAGGGAAGGGAGAGAAGGAGAGGAGAGGAAGAGAGGGAGAAGAGGGGAGAGGGAGAGGAGGGGAGAGAGGGAGGGGAGAGAGGGGTGAGAGAGGGAGAGGAGAGAGGGAGAGGAGAGAGGGAGGGGAGAGAGGGAGGGGAGAGAGGGAGGGGAGAGAGGGAGGGGAGAGAGGGAGAGGAGGGGAGAGGGAGGGGAAGGGAGAAGGAGGGGAGAGAGGGAGAGGAGGGGAGAGGAGGGGAGAGAGGGAGGGGAGTGGAGAGGGAATGGAGAGAGGGAGAGGGAGAGGGAAGTGAGAGAGGGAGAGGAGGGGAGAGGGAGGGGGAGAGGGAGAGGAGGGGAGAGGGAAGGGGAGAGGGAGGGGAGAGGGAGAGGAGAGACGGAGAGGAGGGGAGAAGGAGGGGAGAGAGGAAGAGGAGGGGAGAGGGAGTGGAGAGAGGGAGAGGAGGGGAGAGAGGAAAAGGAGGGGAGAGGGAGGTGGGAGAGGGAGAGGAGGGGAGAGGAGGGGAGAGAGGGAGGGGAGTGGAGAGGGAGAGGAGGGGAGAGAGGGAGGGGAGAGAGGGGGAGAGAGGGAGAGGAGAGAGGGAGGGGAGAGAGGGAGAGGAGAGAGGGAGGGGAGAGAGGGAAGGGAGAGAGGGAGGGGAGAGAGGGAGGGAGAGAGGGAGGGGAGAGAGGGAGAGGAGGGGAGAGGGAGGAGAGGCGAGAAGGAGGGGAGAGAGGGAGAGAGGGGAGAGGAGGGGAGAGAGGGAGGGGAGTGGAGAGGGAATGGAGAGAGGGAGAGGGGAGAGGGAAGTGAGAGGGAGAGGAGGGGAGAGGGAGGGGGAAGAGGGAGAGGAGGGGAGAGGGAAGGGGGAGAGGGAGGGGAGAGGGAGAGGAGAGACGGAGAGGAGGGGAGAAGGAGGGGAGAGAGGAAGAGGAGGGGAGAGGGAGTGGAGAGAGGGAGAGGAGGGGAGAGAGGAAAAGGAGGGAGAGGGAGGTGGGAGAGGGAGAGGAGGGGAGAGGAGGGGAGAGAGGGAGGGGAGTGGAGAGGGAAAGGAGAGAGGGAGAGAGGGGAGAGGGAAGGGAGAGAGAGAGAGGAGGGGAGAGGGAAGAGAGAGGGAGAGGATGGAGAGGGAAGGGGGAGAGGGAGAGGAGGAGAGAGGTAGGGGAAGGGAGAAGGAGGGGAGAGAGGGAGAGGATGGGAGAGGCAAGGGAGAGAGGGAGAGGAGGGGAGAGGGAGGGGAGAGAGGGAGAGGAGGGGGAGAGGGAAAGGAGGGGAGAGGGAAAGGAGAGAGGGAGAGGGGAGAGGAGGGGAGAGAGGGAAAGGAGGGGGAGAGGGAAGTGGGAGAGGAGAGGAGGGTAGAGGGAGGGGAGAGAGGGAGAGGAGGGAAGAGGGAGGGGAGAGAAGGAGAGGAGGGGCAAGGGAGGGGGGAGGGAGGTGGGAGAGGGAGAGGAGAGCCCTGCTCCCGACCAGAGGCAGCAGAGCCCCCAGCCCCATCCCCCCTGCTCCCCCCATCCCCACCCCCCCTCCTCCCCCCCATCTCCCCCTTCTCCCCCATCCCCATCCTCTCCCTTCTCCCGCATCCCCATCTCCCCCTCCTCCCCCAGCCTCCCCCCGCTCTCCCCAGCCCCATCCCCCCCTCCTTCCCCCCACTCCCCTTCTACCCTCCTCCCCATCCCCCCTCCTCCCCCATCCCCATCTCCCCCTTCTCCCCCAGCCTCACCCCACCCGCTCTCCCCAGCCCCATCCCCATCTCCCCCTTCTCCCCCATCCCCATCCCCCCTCCTCCCCAGCCCCATCCCCCCCTCCTCCCCAGCCCCATCTCCCCCTTCTCCCCCAGCCTCATCCCCCCCTCCTCCCCCAATCCCCATCTCCCCCCTCCTCCCCCCCCACTCCCCCTTCTCCCCTCCTCTCCATCCCCCCTCCCTCCCCCCAAGTCCCCCTTCTCCCCCAGCCTCACCCCCCCGCTCTCCCCAGCCCCATCCCCCCTCCTTCCCCCCACTCCCCTTCTACCCTCCTCCTCATCCCCCCTCCTCCCCCATCCCCATCTCCCCCTTCTCCCCCATCCCCATCCCCCCTCCTCCCCCATCCCCATCTCCCCCTTCTCCCCCATCCCCATCCTCCCCCTTTTCCCCCAATCCCCATCCCCCCTCCTCCCCCCCACTCCCCCTTCTCCCCCAGCCTCACCCCCCTTCTCCCCCATCCCCATCCCCCCCCTCCCCTCCTCCCCTTCCCCCCTCAACCCCTTCCCCTCTCCTCCCCCCACCCCCCAACCCCTTTCCCCCCCCTGCTCTCCCCCTCCACCACCCCCCACCCCCCCCCCCCTCCCCCCCCTCCTCCCCCTCCCCTCCCCCTTCCCCCCGCGGCGTCTGAGGGTGCGGCTGGGCGCCAGGTTCGAGAAGCTGGACATCACCCCCAAGAGCGCCCAGAAGCTGAAGCCGGTGCTGGAGAAGTGGCTGAGCGAGGCGGAGCTGCGCAACCAGGAGGGGCAGCAGACCCTGCTGGAGTTCGTCGGGGGGAGCCGGCCAAGAAGCGGAAGCGCCGCACCTCCTTCACCCCGCAGGCCGTCGAGGCCCTCAACGCCCACTTCGAGCGGAACTCCCTGCCCACCGGGCAGGAGATCACCGAGATCGCCAAGGAGCTCAACTACGACCGCGAGGTGGTCCGCGTCTGGTTCTGCAACCGCCGCCAGACGCTGAAGAACACCAGCAAGCTCAACGTGTTCCAGATCCCCTGAGAGACCACCCCCCACCCCACCCCGAGACCCCCCCTCCCCCCCGCCCCCGAGACCCCCTCCCCTCGCCCCGCCTCCTCCTGCCAGCAGCACTTTGTCTCCGCCCTCCGCTCTCCGCCCTCCGCCGTCCACCCTCCGCCCTCTGCCGTCCGCCGTCCACCCTCCGCCGTCCGCCCTCCGCCCTCCGCCCTCCGCCCTCCGCTCTCCGCCGTCCACCCTCTGCCCTCCGCCGTCCGCCCTCCGCCCACCCCCTCGCCCCTAAGTGTGTCCTCCCCCCGCCGCATTGCCGTGACGCCCCCCCCCCCCTCTTCCCCTTTCTCCCCTGTGTGTGCGTGGGGGGAACCTTCCTACCCCCCGCGCCCCCCCTCCCCCCAAAAAGAGTGTTCGTGGAGTGACACCCACCCCCCCACACCCCCCCACCCTCCTCTCCGCGTCTCGCCTGCCGCCCCTCCCCTCCCGGCCCCCACCCCCCACCCCGAGCAGCGATTCTCATTTTGGGGCCGTTCCCCCCTGGGGTTTCTGAAGCGCCTCAGCGGGGAGGACGCCGCTGTCAAGCAAGCAGCCCCCGCCGCCCCCGCCCCCGGCACCCGGAGGTGGGGGAGGGGGTAGGGAGGGTGGGGGGGGGTCCTCGCTGCAACCTCACCGTGAAGGGCGGCTGGGGGTGGGGGGTGTCTCACCAGGCTCCTCGCTGTTCTGAGGGGGGGTGGGGATAGAGGGAGGGGGGGGAGGGGGCAAGCCCCGTACGGGGGGGGGGCACCGCGCCCACCCCACTGCCCCCTCCCCACCCCCCCGAGCCCGGCGGCCGGGCATTGCGGGGGGGGAGGGAGGGGGAGAGGAGGAGGAGGGGGAGGGCTCCATCCCTCAGCCGGGGAGCCGCGGGGGCGAAGCGGCGGCTGGGGGGGGGGGGGGGGGGGGTGGCAGGGGGCTCGGAGGGGCCGGGGAGGGCTTGCCGGGTGCCGGCGATTCTGATGCACTTGCTGTAGTGGTGTGAAATAAACAGTATTTTTTCTTTTTCTTTGCCTTTTCCCCTTTTTTTTTGCCCCGGGGGGGGAGAGATGGGGGGGGAGGGGGGGGTCCCTCCCTGCCGACCCCTGGCCAGACTCGAACCCCCGGCCCCGGGACTCGAACCCGCGGCCTCCCCGCGGCCCCCGGGAGGCGGCCTCACGGGTCCGCACGCCCCGCCCCTCCCCGCTAAGCGTCGGCCAATCGCCGCGCGGCGAGCGCGGGGCGGGGCTCTCCATTGGCTTGCCGCGCGCTGCGCGTCCTCCCCATCTCCGCCCACCCGCCCGGAGGCGCGCGTCTCCCATTGGCCGGGCGCGGCGGGAGGGGGCGGAGCCGCCTGGTGCGGCGCCGCCGCCGCCGCCGCCGCCGCCTCCATCTCCATCTTGTGGGGGCCGCGGCCCGGGGCTCGCCGGGGCAAACCTCTTGGGAGGGGGCGGCTCCTAGGGTCCTAGGGGAGGGGGGTGCGCCAGGGCCTTGGCGGGAGCGGGGCGGGGGAGGCGGCCCGCGGGTAGCACCTGCAGGGGGCTTGGCCTTTGGGGGGGGGGGGGAGGGGGCGTGGGGCCAGGGCGGTAGAGCCGAGGGGATCCCCGTGGGGCGGGGGGGGGTCGCAGGGTTGGGGGTAGCTGTAGAAGGGCGGGGGTGTGTCCCTGGGGTCCCTTCCCTCCGGGAGCGCAGCGGGGGTCCTCTAGGAGGTGTAGCCCCTCGGTGGGGGTAGGCGCTCGGAGGGGGCGTGGGTGGGGGGTGGGTTTGGGGGTCCTGGGGTGGGGGGTGGGGGGGCGAGCGAATCCCTTGCAGGGAGTCTGTAGGCTTCGGGGGTAGGGGGGTCCGTAGAGGGGTCCTGGGGAGCCCCCATGCAGGGCGCGGGTGGGGCTCGGCGCTGAGCCGGGGCCAGGCTTCGGGGGGGGCGCTCGCTTGGGGGTGGGGAGGGGGCCGCCGCCCCCCCCCCCCCGCCCGCAGGGCCAGCATGGCCTGGGCGCTGAAGCTGCCCCTGGCCGACGAAGCGATCGAGTCCGGGCTGGTGCAGGACTTCGACGCCAGCCTCTCGGGCATCGGGCAGGAGCTGGGCGCCGGAGCCTACAGCATGAGGTAGGTGCCCGGGAGGGGTGGGGGTGGGGGTCGGGTCGGGGGCTCGGGGGGGTGGGGGTCGGCTGGACTCCGAGAGCGGCGCCGGGGGTGGTCTCGGTGTCACGTCGGGACACGTCGGACCGTGGCGGCGGCGGCCGTGGAGCCCCCTGGCTCACAGCCACCCCCGGGAGGGCTCCAGGCTGGGGGCAGAGAGGGGCTGGGGGCTGCCCCCTGGCTCACAGCCACCCCCGGGAGGGCTCCAGGCTGGGGGCAGAGAGGGGCTGGGGGCTGCCCCCTGGCTCACAGCCACCCCCGGGAGGGCTCCAGGCTGGGGGCAGAGAGGGGCTGGGGCTGCCCCCTGGCTCACAGCCACCCCCAAGGAGGGCTCCAGGCTGGGGGGCAGAGAGGGGCTGGGGGCTGCCCCTGGCTCACAGCCACCCCAAGGAGGGCTCCAGGCTGGGAGCCTTGGGGGCTTCAGGGGGTCCACCCTGTGGCCTTAGCAAGGACAGTGCTCAGCCTGGGAAGCTAAGCAGGGTCCGGTGCGGTTAGTGCTTGGATGGGAGACCAACAGCATGGACGATGAGCTGGGGGCTGGGGGCTGCCCCTGGCTCACAGCCATCCAGGGTGGGCTTGGGCCCGCTCGGGGGGTGACCCCAGCCCCCCTCCCCCCCCCTGTGTTGCAGCGATGTCCTCGCCCTGCCCATCTTCAAGCAGGAGGAGGCCGTGCTGCCGGCCGAGGCCGAGGGCAAGCTGCTGCCCTTCCAGTACGTGCTGTGCGCCGCCACCTCCCCGGCCGTCAAGCTGCACGAGGAGACCCTCACCTATCTCAACCAGGGTGAGGGCAGCCCCCCCCCCTCCCCCACCCCAGCCCCCCCCCCAAGGACCTGGCACCCTGCCTCTGGAAGCTTCCCAGCCACCACCCCCTCCCCCCCAGCTCCACCTGAGTGGTGCAGCCCTGGGGGCTCGCTGCCCGACGGCCCCTGCAGGTCCTCTTGGAGGCAGCAGCAAGGGGGAAGAGGTTGGGGAGGAGAAGGTTGAGAGGAGGAGGAGAGGAGGGGGTTGGGGAGCAGGTGGAGGAGGTTGGGGAGAGGAGGAGAAGGTTGAGAGGAGGAGGAGAGGAGGAGGATGGGGGCAGGAGGAGGATGGGGGCAGGAGGAGGATGGGGAGGGAGGAGGTGAGGGGGTTGGGGAGAGGAGGAGGTTGGAGGGAGAGGAGGAGGAGGTTGGGGAGAGGAAGTTATGGAGAGGAGAAGGAGGAGGTTGGGGAGAGGAGGAGGAGGTTGGGGAGAGGAAGTTATGGAGAGGAGAAGGAGGAGGTTGGGGAGAGGAGGAGGAGGTTGGGGAGAGAAGGAGGTTGGGGAGGAGGAGAAGGTTGGAGAGAGGAGGAGGAGGAGGTTGGAGGAAGAGGAGGAGGAGGTTGGGGAGAGGAAGTTATGGAGATGAGGAGGGGGTTGGGGAGCAGGTGGAGGAGGTTGGGGAGAGGAGGAGAGGTTGGGGAGGAGAAGGTTGAGAGAGGAGGAGGAGAGGAGGAGGATGGGGGCAGGAGGAGGATGGGGAGGAGGAGGTGAGGGGGTTGGGGAGAGGAGGAGGTTGGAGGGAGAGGAGGAGGTTGGGGAGAGGAAGTTATGGAGAGGAGAAGGAGGAGGTTGGAGGGAGAGGAGGAGGAGGTTGGGGAGAGGAAGTTAGGGAGAGGAGGAGGAGGTTGGGGAGAGGAAGTTATGGAGAGGAGAAGGAGGAGGTTGGGGAGAGGAGGAGGAGGTTGGGGAGAGGAGGAGGAGGTTGGGGAGAGGAAGTTATGGAGAGGAGAAAGAGGAGGTTGGAGGGAGAGGAGGAGGAGGTTGGGGAGAGGAAGTTATGGAGTGGAGAAGGAGGTAGTTGGGGAGAGGAGGAGGAGGTTGGGGAGACAAGGAGGTTGGGGAGGAGGAGAAGGAGAGAGGAGGAGGAGGAGGTTGAGAGGTAGAGGACGTTGGGGAGAGGAGGAGGAGGTTGGAGAGAGGAGGAGGAGGTTGGAGGAAGAGGAGGAGGAGGTTGGGGAGAGGAAGTTATGGAGATGAGAAGGAGGGGGTTGGGGAGAGGAGGAGGTTGGGGAGAGGAGTAGGAGGTTGGGGAGAGGAAGTTATGGAGAGGAGAAGGAGGAGGTTGGGGAGAGGAGGAGGTTGGAGGGAGAGGAGGAGGAGGTTGGGGGGAGGAAATTATGGAGAGGAGGAGGAGGAGATTGGGGAGAGGAGAAGGTTGGGGAGAGGAGGAGGAGGTTGGGGAGAGGAAGTTATGGAGAGGAGAAGGAGGAGGTTGGGGAGAGGAGGAGAAAGTCGGAGAGGAGGAAGATGGGGGCAGGAGGAGGAGGAGATGAAGGAGGTTGGGGAGAGGAGGAGGAGGAGAAGGTTGGGGAGAGGGTAGGACTGGCAAGGGGGGGGGGGGTCAGGGCTGGGAGCAGGGTGGCAGAAGAGGGGCAGAGGCCGGCAGAGGGCAGGCTGGCAGCAGAGCCCCGCGCCCCCTCCCCCGGGTGGCAGAGCCCCGCGCCCCCTCCCCCGGGTGGCAGAGCCCCGCGCCCCCTCCCCCCGGGTGGCAGAGCCCCGTGCCCCCTCCCCCCGGGTGGCAGAGCCCCCGCCCCCCCCCGGGTGGCAGAGCCCCGCGCCCCCCCCCGGGTGGCAGAGCCCCGGGTGGCAGAGCCCCGCGCCCGCGCCCCCCCCCGGGTGGCAGAGCCCCGCGCCCCCCCCGGGTGGCAGAGCCCCGCGCCCGCGCCCCCTCCCCCGGGTGGCAGAGCCCCGCGCCCCCCTCCCCGGGTGGCAGAGCCCCGCGCCCCCCTCCCCCGGGTGGCAGAGCCCCGCGCCCCCCCCAGGGCAGTCGTACGAGATCCGGATGCTGGATAACCGGAAGCTGGGGGAGCTGCCGGAGCTCAACGGGAAGCTGGTGAAGGTGAGCTCGGCCGCCAGGGGGCGGGGGGGGGAAGGGCGCGGCGGGGCCGGGATGGGTGCTGGAGATGGGTGCTGGGGGGGTGGGGGTGGTCTCCTGCCGCAGCCCCCAGCCGCAGCCCCCAGCCCCCAGCTGCAGACCCCCAGCCACAGCCTCCCAGCCGCAGCCCCCCAACTGCAGCCCCCCAGCCACAGCCCCCCAACTGCAGCCCCCCAGCCACAGCCCCCCAACCCCCAACTCCCAGCCCCAGCCCCCCAGCCCCCAGCCAAAGCCCCCCAACCACAGCCCCCCAGCCCCCAGCCACAGCCCCCCAGCCGCAGCCCCCCAGCCCCCAGCCAAAGCCCCCAACCACAGCCCCCCAGCCCCCAGCCACAGCCCCCCAGCCGCAGCCCCCCAGCCCCCAGCCAAAGCCCCCCAACCACAGCCCCCCAGCCCCCAGCCACAGCCCCCCAACCACAGCCCCCCAGCCCCCAGCCAAAGCCCCCCAACCACAGCCCCCCAGCCCCCAGCCACAGCCCCCCAGCCGCAGCCCCCAGCCCCCAGCCACAGCCCCCCAGCCCGCAGCCCCCAGCCACAGCCTCCCAGCCGCAGCCCTCCAACCCCCAGACCACAGCCCCCAACCCCTAGCCGCAGCCCCCAGCCGCAGCCCCCCAGCCACAGCCCCCAGCCGCAGCCCCCCAGCTGCAGCCCCCCAGCCACAGCCCCCAGCCGCAGCCCCCAGCCACAGCCCCCCAGCCACAGCCCCCAGCCCCCAGCCACAGCCCCCAGCCGCAGCCCCCCAGCCCCCAGCCACAGCCCCCAGCCGCAGCCCCCCAGCCCCCAGCCGCAGCCCCCCAGCCCCAGCCCCCAGCCACAGCCCCCAGCCACAGCCCCCCACCCCCCAGCCCCCCAGCCACAGCCCCCCAGCCACAGCCCCCCACCCCCAGCCCCCCAGCCACAGCCCCCCAGCCACAGCCCCCCACCCCCAGCCCTCCAACCCCCAGACTCCAGCCCCCCAACCCCTAGCCGCAGCCCCCCAGCTGCAGCCCCCAGCTGCAGCCTCCCAGCCACAGCCCCCCAACTCCCAGCCCCAGCCCCCCAGCCCCCAGCCAAAGCCCCCCAACCCCCAACCCACAGCCCCCCAACCCCCAGCCACAGCCCCCCAACCACAGCCCCCCAGCCCCAGCCCCCGCCCCCAGCCACAGCCCCCCAGCCGCAGCCCCCCAGCCCCAGCCCCCAGCCCCAGCCCCCAGCCGCAGCCCCCAGCCACAGCCCCCCAGCCGCAGCCCTCCAACCCCCAGACCACAGCCCCCCAACCCCTAGCCGCAGCCCCCCAGCTGCAGCCCCCCAGCCACAGCCTCCCAGCCGCAGCCCTCCAACCCCCAGACCACAGCCCCCCAACCCCTAGCCGCAGCCCCCCAGCTGCAGCCCCCCAGCCACAGCCTCCCAGCCGCAGCCCTCCAACCCCCAGACCACAGCCCCCCAACCCCTAGCCGCAGCCCCCCAGCTGCAGCCCCCCAGCCACAGCCCCCAGCTGCAGCCCCCCAGCTGCAGCCCCCCAGCCACAGCCCCCAGCCGCAGCCCCCCAGCCCCCAGCCACAGCCCCCCAGCCACAGCCCCCAGCCACAGCCCCCAGCCACAGCCCCCCACCCCCCAGCCCCCAGCCACAGCCCCCCAGCCACAGCCCCCCACCCCCCAGCCCCCCAGCCACAGCCCCCCAGCCACAGCCCCCCACCCCCCAGCCCTCCAACCCCCAGACTCCAGCCCCCCAACCCCTAGCCGCAGCCCCCCAGCTGCAGCCCCCAGCTGCAGCCTCCCAGCCACAGCCCCCCAACTCCCAGCCCCAGCCCCCCAGCCCCCAGCCAAAGCCCCCCAACCCCCAACCCCCAGCCACAGCCCCCCAGCCGCAGCCCCCAGCCCCAGCCCCCAGCCCCAGCCCCCAGCCACAGCCTCCCAGCCGCAGCCCTCCAACCCCCAGACCACAGCCCCCCAACCCCTAGCCGCAGCCCCCCAGCTGCAGCCCCCCAGCCACAGCCCCCAGCCGCAGCCCCCAGCTGCAGCCCCCAGCCCCAGCCCCCAGCCCCAGCCCCCAGCCGCAGCCCCCCAGCCGCAGCCCCCAGCCCCAGCCCCCAGCCCCAGCCCCCAGCCCCAGCCCCCAGCCACAGCCCCCAGCCGCAGCCCCCCAGCCGCAGCCCCCCAGCCACATCCGCAGCCCCCAGCCCCAGCCTCCAGCCCCAGCCCCCCAGCCGCAGCCCCCCAGCCCCCAGCCCCAGCCCCCAGCCACAGCCCCCCAGCCGCAGCCCCCCAGCCGCAGCCCCCAGCCGCAGCCCCCCAGCCGCAGCCCCCCAGCCCCAGCCCCAGCCCCCAGCCACAGCCCCCAGCCGCAGCCCCCCAGCCACATCCGCAGCCCCCAGCCCCAGCCTCCAGCCCCAGCCCCCAGCCGCAGCCCCCCAGCCGCAGCCCCCAGCCACAGCCGCAGCCCCCCAGCCCCAGCCTCCAGCCCCAGGCCCCAGCCACAGCCCCCAGCCACAGCCCCCAGCCACAGCCCCCCACCCCCAGCCCCCAGCCACAGCCCCCCAGCCACAGCCCCCACCCCCAGCCCCCCAGCCACAGCCCCCACCCCCCAGCCCTCCAACCCCCAGACTCCAGCCCCCAACCCCTAGCCGCAGCCCCCCAGCTGCAGCCCCCAGCTGCAGCCTCCCAGCCACAGCCCCCCAACTCCCAGCCCCAGCCCCCAGCCCCCAGCCAAAGCCCCCCAACCCCCAGCCACAGCCCCCCAGCCGCAGCCCCCCAGCCCCAGCCCCCAGCCCCAGCCCCCAGCCGCAGCCCCCCAGCCGCAGCCCCCAGCCCCCAGCCCCAGGCCCCAGCCACAGCCCCCCAGCCGCAGCCCCCCAGCCACAGCCGCAGCCCCCAGCCCCAGCCTCCAGCCCCAGCCCCCAGCCGCAGCCCCCCAGCCCCAGCCTCCAGCCCCAGCCCCCAGCCGCAGCCCCCAGCCCCAGCCCCCAGCCACAGCCCCCCAGCCGCAGCCCCCAGCCCCAGCCCCCCAGCCGCAGCCCCCCAGCCGCAGCCCCCCAGCCACAGCCCCCGAGCCGCAGCCCCCCAGCCACAGCCGCAGCCCCCCAGCCACAGCCCCCCAGCCCCCAGCCCTCCAACCCCCAGACCCCAGACCCCCAACCCCTAGCCGCAGCCCCCCAGCTGCAGCCCCCAGCTGCAGCCTCCCAGCCACAGCCCCCCAACTCCCAGCCCCAGCCCCCCAGCCCCCAGCCACAGCCCCCCACCCCCAGCCCTCCAACCCCCAGACCCCAGACCCCCAACCCCTAGCCGCAGCCCCCCAGCTGCAGCCCCCAGCTGCAGCCTCCCAGCCACAGCCCCCAACTCCCAGCCCCAGCCCCCCAGCCCCCAGCCAAAGCCCCCCAACCCCCAACCCACAGCCCCCCAACCCCCAGCCACAGCCCCCCAGCCCCAGCCCCCAGCCCCAGCCCCCAGCCGCAGCCCCCCAGCCGCAGCCCCCCAGCCCCAGCCCCCAGCCCCAGCCCCCAGCCAAAGCCCCCAACCCCCAACCCACAGCCCCCCAACCCCCAGCCACAGCCCCCCAGCCCCCAGCCACAGCCCCCAGCCCCCAGCCACAGCCCCCAGCCGCAGCCCCCAGCCCCAGCCCCCAGCCACAGCCCCCAGCCACAGCCCCCAGCCACAGCCCCCAGCCACAGCCCCCAGCCACAGCCCCCCAGCCGCAGCCCCCAGCCCCAGCCCCCAGCCACAGCCCCCCAGCCGCAGCCCCCCAGCCACAGCCCCCCAGCCACAGCCCCCAGCCGCAGCCCCCCAGCCCCCAGCCCCAGCCCCCAGCCCCAGCCCCCAGCCACAGCCCCCCAGCCGCAGCCCCCCAGCCCCCAGCCACAGCCCCCCAGCCGCAGCCCCCCAGCCCCAGCCCCCCAGCCGCAGCCCCCCAGCCACAGCCGCAGCCCCCCACCACAGCCCCCCAGCCCCCAGCCACAGCCCCCCCACCCCCAGCCCTCCAACCCCCAGACCCCAGCCCCCCAACCCCTAGCCGCATCCCCCCAGGCCCCCAGCTGCAGCCCCGCAGCCCCCAGCCCCCCACCCCCAGCCCCCCAACCCCCCAAGCCGCTCTCCCGGGGGGCTCCCCGCACCTCTTCCCCTTCTCCCTGCCCCCAGCCCCACCGGGGTGGGGTGGGTGTTCCCGCGGCCCCCTCCCCACCCGACCCCCACCCCTCCCCCCACCCCGGGGGCGCGCGGTAGCCACGCCCCCACCCCACCCACCCCCTCCCCTCCCCCCCCCCCCAGAGCATCTTCCGGGTGGTGTTCCACGACCGGCGGCTGCAGTACTCCGAGCACCAGCAGCTGGAGGGGTGGCGCTGGAACCGCCCCGGGGACAGGATCCTCGACATCGGTACCACCCCCGAGAGGGGTGGGGGAGGGGCTGGGGGTGGGGCTGGGGGGAGGGGTGAGGCTGGGGGGAGGGCGGGGCTAGGGGGAGGAAGGGAAGGGGGAGTTGGGGGCAGCAGGGAGAGCTAAGGGGAAGGGGGGCTGGGGCGAGTGGAGGGAGGAAGGGAAGGGGGGCTGGGGGGAGTGGAGGGAGGAAGGGAAGGGGGAGTTGGGGGCAGGTGGGAGAGCTAGGGGGGATGGGGGGATGGGGGCAGTAGAGGGAGGAAGGGAAGGGGGAGTTGGGGGGCAGGGGGGAGAGCTAGGGGGATGGGGGGATGGGGGCAGTAGAGGGAGGAAGGGAAGGGGGAGTTGGGGGGCAGGGGGGAGAGCTAGGGGGAAGGGGGGCTGGGGGGAGTGGAGGGAAGGGGGAAGGGAGAAGTGGAGGGAAGGGGGAAGGGGGGGTTGAAGGGAGGAGGGGAGGGGGACTAGGGGTATTGGGCTGTGGGGGGAGCTGGAGGGAAGGGGAGCTGGAGGGAGGAAGGGAAGGGGGAGTTGGGGGGCAGGGGGGAGAGCTAGGGGGAGGGGGGCTGGGGGGAGTGGAGGGAGGAAGGGAGGGGGAGTTGGGGGCGGGGGGAGAGCTAGGGGGAAGGGGGGGCTGGGGGAGTGGAGGGAAGGGGGAAGGGGGGCTTGAAGGGAGGAGGGGAGGGGGGACTAGGGGTATTGGGGGGCAGGGGGAGAGCTAGGGGGAAGGGGGAACTGGGGGGAGTGGAGGGAGGAAGGGAAGGGGGAGTTGGGGGGCAGGGGGGGGAGAACTGGGGAGCAGGGGGGAGAGCTAGGGGGAAGGGGGGCTGGGGGGAGTGGAGAGAAGAAGGGAGGGAGGAGTTGGGGGGCAGGGGGAGAGCTAGGGGGAAGGGGGGCTGTGGGGAGTGGAGAGAAGAAGGGAGGGGGAGGTGGGGGGCAGGGGGGAGAGCTAGGGGGAAGGGGGGCTGGGGGGAGTGGAGAGAAGAAGGGAGGGGGAGGTGGGGGGCAGGGGGGAGAGCTAGGGGGAAGGGGGCTGGGGGGACTGGAGGGAAGGGGTGGGGGGGCTCTTCCATGGAAGCCCTGGGAATCCTCTTCCCTCCTCCCTCCCTCCCTCCCTCCTCCCTCCCTCCTCCCTCCCCTCCTCCCTCCCTCCTCCCTCCCTCCTCCCTCCTTCCCTCCCTCCTTCCCTCCCTCCTTCCCTCCCTCCTTCCCTCCCTCCTTCCCTCCCTCCTCCCTCCCTCCTTCCCTGCTTCTCTCCCTCCCTCCTGTCTCCCTCCCTCCCTCCTTCCCTCCCCCAGCTGAGGGTCTCCCCGTGGCCCCTGCAGACATCCCCATGTCCGTGGGCATCATCGACCCCCGGGCCAACCCCACCCAGCTCAACACCGTGGAGTTCCTCTGGGACCCCTCCAAGAGGACTTCTGTCTTCATCCAGGTGAGAGAGGAGGGAGGGAGAGGGGCAGGAGGGAAGGGGGGAGGAGGGAAGGGAGGAGAAGGGAAGGGAAGGGGAAGGGAGGGAGAGGAGGGAAGGGTGTGGAAGGGAAGGGGAAGGGAAGGGAAGGGGAAGGGAGGGAGAGGAGGGAAGGGTGTGGAAGGGAAGGGGAAGGGAAGGGGAAGGGAAGGGGAAGGGAAGGGGAAGGGAAGGGAGGGAGAGGAGCAGAAGTAAGAGGAGGAAAGGGAGGGGAAAGGAGGGAGAGAAGGGAAGGGAGGGGAAAGGAGGGAGAAGGGAAGGGAGGGGAAGGGAGAGGAGAGAAGGGAGGGGAAGGGAGAGGAGAGAAAGGAGGGGAAGGGAGAGGAAGGAAGGGGAGAGGAAGGGAGGGAGAGGAGCAGAAGGGAGAGGAGGGAAGGGAGGGGAAGGGGGAGATGGGAGGGGAAGGGGGTGAAGGGAAGGGAGGGGAAGGGAGGGAGAGGAGGGAAGGGAGGGGAAGGGAGGGGAGGGGAGGGGAAGGGAAAGGTGGGAAGGGAGAGGAGGGAAGGGAGGGGAAGGGGGAGAAGGGAGGGGAAGGGGGTGAAGGGAAGGGAGGGGAAGGGAGGGAGAGGAGGGAAGGGGTCTGGGGGCGCTCTGGGACCCCTGGGGCTGAGGCGGGCAGGGCCCGGGGGGGCAGGTGCACTGCATCAGCGGGGAGCTCCCTGGTCCCGCGGGGTGGCTCCGGGGGCTCCGGTGGGTCTGGGGTCTCTGGTGGGTCTGCGAGCTCCGGGGGGGCTCTGCTGGGTCCAGGGGGCTCTGCTGAGTCTGGGGGCTCCGGTGGGTCTGGGGGCTCCGATGGGCTCTGGTGGCTCCGGTGGGCTCCGGTGGGTCTGGGGAGCTCCGGGGGCTCTAGTGGGTCTGGGGGCGCTCCGGTGGGTCTGGGGTCTCCACGGGCTGAGGCAGACAGGGCCTGGGGGGCGGGGGCAGGTGCACTGCATCAGCACGGAGTTCACGCTGCGCAAGCACGGCGGCGAGAAGGGAGTCCCCTTCCGGGTGCAGATCGACACCTTCCGGCAGAGCGCCGCCGGCCTCTACGCCGAGCACCTCCACTCCGCCAGCTGCCAGATCAAGGTCTTCAAGGTATCCCCCTCCCCCACCCCCCCCCGGGACCACCCCCCACCCGGGACCCCCACCCCCGGGACCCCCCGAGCTCCCCCAGCAACCTCTGACCGCTCAGTTCCTCCCTTTCCCCTTCGTTCGTCTCCTTTCTCCCCTCGCTTCGTTCTCTCCCTCCCCTCCTCATTTCCTCCTCCTTCCCTCCCCCCCTCACTTCCTCATTCCCTCCCCTCACTTCCTCATTCCCTCCCCCTCACTTCCTCATTCCCTCCCCCTCACTTCCTCCTCCTTCCCTCCCCACTTCCTCCTCATTCTCTTCTCGCTTCCTTTCCTTTCTCCCTCCACTTCCTGTCCTTTTCCCCTCCTCTTTCTCCTCCTTCCCTCCCCCGCTTTCTCCTCATTCCCTCCCCCGCTTCCTCCTCATTCCCTCCCCCGCTTCCTCCTCATTCCCTCCCCCGCTTCCTCCTCATTCCCTCCCCCGCTTCCTCCTCATTCCCTCCCCCGCTTCCTCCTCATTCCCTCCCCCACTTCCTCTCCCTCCCCTCCTCATTTTCTCCTCATTCTCTCCCCCACTTCCTCTCCTTCCCTCCCCCACTTGCTCTCACTCCCCTCCTCAATTCCTCCTCATTCCCTCCTCCACTTCCTTTTCTTTCTTCATCTCACTTCCTCTGCTTTTCCTCCTCGCTTTCTCTCCTTTCCCCCTCGCTTCCTTTCCTTCCCCTCCTTGCTTCCTCCTCCTTCCCCCGCTACTTCCTCTCCTTTCCCCCTCTCGCTTCCTCTCCTTTCCCCCTCTCGCTTCCTCTCCTTTCCCCTCTCGCTTCCTCTCCTTTCCCCCTCCCGCTTCCTCTCCTTTCCCCCTCCCGCTTCCTCTCCTTTCCCCCTCTCGCTTCCTCTCCTTTCCCCCTCTCGCTTCCTCTCCTTTCCCCCTCTCGCTTCCTCTCTCCTTTCCCCTTTCCTCTCGCTTCCTCTCCTTTCCCCCTCTCGCTTCCTCTCCTTTCCCCCTCTCGCTTCCTCTCCTTTCCCCCTCTCGCTTCCTCTCCTTTCCCCTCTCGCTTCCTCTCCTTTCCCCTCTCGCTTCCTCTCCTTTCCCCCTCTCGCTTCCTCTCCTTTCCCCCTCTCGCTTCCTCTCCTTTCCCCCTCTCGCTTCCTCTCCTTTCCCCCTCTCGCTTCCTCTCCTTTCCCCCTCTCGCTTCCTCTCCTTTCCCCTCTCGCTTCCTCTCCTTTCCCCTCTCGCTTCCTCTCCTTTCCCCCTCTCGCTTCCTCTCCTTTCCCCCTCTCGCTTCCTCTCCTTTCCCCCTCTCGCTTCCTCTCCTTTCCCCCTCTCGCTTCCTCTCCTTTCCCCTCTCGCTTCCTCTCCTTTCCTCCTCTCGCTTCCTCTCCTTTCCCCTCTCGCTTCCTCTCCTTTCCCCCTCTCGCTTCCTCTCCTTTCCCCCTCTCGCTTCCTCTCCTTTCCCCTCTCGCTTCCTCTCCTTTCCTCCTCTCGCTTCCTCTCCTTTCCTCCTCTCGCTTCCTCTCCTTTCCCCTCTCGCTTCCTCTCCTTTCCCCCTCTCGCTTCCTCTCCCTTTCCCCCCTCTCGCTTCCTCTCCTTTCCCCCTCTCGCTTCCTCTCCTTTCCCCCTCTCGCTTCCTCTCCTTTCCTCCTCTCGCTTCCTCTCCTTTCCCCCTCTCGCTTCCTCTCCTTTCCCCTCTCGCTTCCTCTCCTTTCCTCCTCTCGCTTCCTCTCCTTTCCCCCTCTCGCTTCCTCTCCTTTCCCCCTCTCTCCTTTCCTCCTCTCCTTTCCTCCTCTCGCTTCCTCTCCTTTCCCCCTCGCTTTTTCTCTCCTTTCCCCCTCGCTTTCTCTCCTTTCCCCCTCGCTTTCTCTCCTTTCCCCCTCGCTTCCTCTCCTTTCTCCCTCGTTTCCTCTCCTTTCCCCCCTCGCTTCCTCTCCTTTCCCCCTGCTTCCTCTCCTTTCCCCCTGCTTCCTCTCCTTTCCCCCTCACTTCCTCCTCATTCCCTCCCCCACTTCCTTCTCCTTCCCCCCACTACTTCCTCTTCTTCCCCCCCGCTTCCTCCTCATTCCCCCCCCCGCTTCCTCCTCATTCCCTCCCCCGCTTCCTCCTCATTCCCTCCCCCGCTTCCTCCCTTTCCCCCCCGCTTCCTCCCTTTTCCCCCCGCTTCCTCCCTTCCCCCCCGCTTCCTCCCCCCCCCCCCGCTTCCTCCCTTTCCCCCCCGCTTCCTCCCTTCCCCCCCGCTTCCTCCCTTCCCCCCCGCTTCCTGCCTTTCCCCCTCGCTTCCTCTCCTTTCCCCCTCGCTTCCTCTCCTTTCCCCCCTCGTTTCCTCTCCTTTCCCCCTCGTTTCCTCTCCTTTCCCCCCCTCGCTTCCTCCTCCTTTCCCCCCTCGCTTCCTCCTCCTTTCCCTGTCTGCTTCCTCCTCCTTTCCCTGTCTTGCTTCCTCCTCCTTCCCCCTCTTGCTTCCTCCTCCTTCCCCCTCTTGCTTCCTCCTCCTTCCCCCCCTCTTGCTTCCTCTTCCTTCCTCCTCCCCCTCACTTTCCCTCCTTCCCTCCAACACTTCCTCCTTCTTCCCTCCCCCACTTCCTCCTCATTCCCTCCCCCACTTCCTCTCCTTCCCCCTGCTACTTCCCCTCCTTCTCTCCCCCACTTCTTTCCCCCTCACTTCCTCTGCTTTTCCCCCCTCACTTCCTCCCCCTTTCCCCCCTCCCCGTGCCCTCTCCCCTGCAGCCCAAGGGGGCAGACAGGAAGCAGAAGACAGACCGGGAGAAGATGGAGAGGAGGACTGCCCACGAGAAGGAGAAGTACCAACCCTCCTACGAGACCACCATCCTCACCGAGGTGGGCAACCCCCTGCCAGCCCCTGCCCAGGGGCACACAGCTGAGGGCACCAAGGGCTGGCAGAGGGGCTGGGGGCTGCCCCCTGGCTCACAGCCACCCCGGGAGGGCTCCAGGCTGGGGGCAGAGAGGGGCTGGGGGCTGCCTCCTGGCTCACAGCCACCCCCAGGAGGGCTCCAGGCTGGGGGCAGAGAGGGGCTGGGGGCTGCCTCCTGGCTCACAGCCACCCCCAGGAGGGCTCCAGGCTGGGGGCAGAGAGGGGCTGGGGGCTGCCTCCTGGCTCACAGCCACCCCCAGGAGGGCTCCAGGCTGGGAGCCTTGGGGGGCTTCGGGGGGGGTCCACTCTGTGGCCTTAGCAAGGGCAGCGCTCAGCCTGGGAAGCTAAGCAGGGTCTGGTGTGGTTAATGCTTGGATGGGAGACCAGCAGCATGGCCGAGGAGCTGAGCCCTGGGGGCTGCCCCTGGCTCACAGCCACCCCCGGGAGGGCTCCAGGCTGGGAGCTGCCCTGGGGGGAAAGGAGCTTGGGGGCTTCAATGGGGGGCAGTCCCTGGTGGCCTTCCCTAAGGGCGGCGCTCAGCCTGGGAAGCTAAGCAGGGTCCAGTGCGGTTAATGCTTGGATGGGAGACCAGCGGCATGGGCGATGAGCTGAGCCCTGGGGGCTGGGGGCTGCCCTTGGCTCACAGCCGCTCCAGGCTGGGGGCAGAGGGGCTGGGGGCTGTCCTGGGGGGCGGGGGGGGTTGGTGCCAGCAGCTGGGAGAGCAGCCAGGGGGGTGCCCGGGGGGGGCAAGGAGCTCCCCAGCAGCCTGGGCTGCGGCAGCAGTGGGGTGGGCAGCAGCAGCAGCAGCAGGGCAGGGACGGTGCCCCCGGGCTGTGGGCACTGGGGGGGCACAGCTGGCAGCCTGGGGAGCAGCCTGGGGGCTCAGCTCTGTGCCTCCCTTGCAGTGCTCCCCCTGGCCCGACAGCAGCTACGTCGGCAGCTCCCCGGCCCCCGGCTTCAGCAGCTCCCACGGCAGCTTCTCGCTGGGAGAAGGGTGAGCTGCTGCCCACCCTGCCCTGTGCCCACCCTGCCCTGTGCCCACCCTGCCCAGCCTGCCCTGTGCCCACCCTGCCCTGCCTGACCTGTGCCCACCCTGCCCTGCCTGCCCTGTGCCCACCCTGCCCTGTGCCCACCCTGCCCACCTTGACCTGTGCCCACCCTGCCCTGCCTGCCCTGTGCCCACCCTGCCCTGCCTGCCCTGTGCCCACCCTGCCCTGCCTGCTGCCCACCCTGCCCACCTTGACCTGTGCCCACCCTGCCCTGCCTGCTGCCCACCTTGCCCACCCTGCCCTGTGCCCACCCTGCCCTGCCTGACCTGTGCCCACCCTGCCCACCCTGCCCTGTGCCCACCCTGCCCTGCCTGCCCTGTGCCCACCCTGCCCTGCCTGCTGCCCACCCTGCCCACCTTGACCTGTGCCCACCCTGCCCTGCCTGCTGCCCACCTTGCCCACCCTGCCCTGTGCCCACCCTGCCCACCTTGACCTGTGCCCTGCCTGCCCTGTGCCCACCCTGCCCTGCCTGACCTCTGCCCACCCTGCCCTGCCTGACCTCTGCCCACCCTGCCCTGCCTGCTGCCCACCCTGCCCTGCCTGACCTCTGCCCACCCTGCCCACCCTGCCCTCTGCCCACCCTGCCCACCCTGCCCTCTGCCCACCCTGCCCTGTGCCCACCCTGCCCTGCCCACCCTGCCCACCCTGCCCTGCCTGCCCTGTGCCCACCCTGCCCAGCCTGACCTGTGCCCACCCTGCCCTGCCTGCTGCCCACCCTGCCCTGCCTGCCCAGTGCCCACCCTGCCCACCCTGACCTGTGCCCACCCTGTCCTGTGCCCACCCTGCCCTGCCTGCCCTGTGCCCACCCTGCCCACCCTGCCCTGTGCCCACCCTGCCCTGTGCCCACACTGCCCTGCCTGACCTGTGCCCACCCTGCCCTGCCTGCCCTGTGCCCACCCTGCCCACCTTGACCTGTGCCCACCCTGCCCTGTGCCCACCCTGCCCACCTTGACCTGTGCCCACCCTGCCCACCCTGCCCTGCCCACCCTGCCCACCCTGCCCTGTGCCCACCCACCCTGCCTGCTGCCCACCCTGCCCACCCTGCCCTGTGCCCACCCTGCCCTGCCTGCCCTGTGCCCACCCTGCCCTGTGCCCACCCTGCCCTGCCTGACCTGTGCCCACCCTGCCCTGTGCCCACCCTGCCCTGCCTGACCTGTGCCCACCCTGCCCTGCCTGCTGCCCACCCTGCCCACCTTGACCTGTGCCCACCCTGCCCTGCCTGCTGCCCACCTTGCCCACCCTGCCCTGTGCCCACCCTGCCCTGTGCCCACCCTGCCCACCCTGCCCTGTGCCCACCCTGCCCTGTGCCCACCCTGCCCACCTTGACCTGTGCCCACCCTGCCCTGCCTGCTGCCCACCTTGCCCACCCTGCCCTGTGCCCACCCTGCACACCTTGACCTGTGCCCACCCTGCCCTGCCTGCTGCCCACCTTGCCCACCCTGCCCTGTGCCCACCCTGTCCACCTTGATCTGTGCCCACCCTGCCCTGCCTGACCTCTGCCCACCCTGCCCTGCCTGCTGCCCACCTTGCCCACCCTGCCCTCTGCCCACCCTGCCCTGCCTGACCTGTGCCCACCCTGCCCTCTGCCCACCCTGCCCACCCTGCCCTCTGCCCACCCTGCCCAGCCTGCCCTGTGCCCACCCTGCCCTGCCTGCTGCCCACCCTGCCCACCCTGCCCTGTGCCCACCCTGCCCTGCCTGACCTCTGCCCACCCTGCCCACCCTGCCCTCTGCCCACCCTGCCCACCCTGCCCTCTGCCCACCCTGCCCAGCCTGCCCTGTGCCCACCCTGCCCTGCCTGCTGCCCACCCTGCCCTCTGCCCACCCTGCCCACCCTGCCCTCTGCCCACCCTTCCCTGCCTGCCCTGTTCCCACCCTGCCCTGCCTGCCCTGTGCCCACCCTGCCTGACCTGTGCCCACCCTGCCCTGCCTGCTGCCCACCCTGCCCTGCCTGCACTGTGCCCACCCTGCCTGACCTGTGCCCACCCTGCCCTGCCTGACCTCTGCCCACCCTGCCCTGCCTGCTGCCCACCCTGGGGTGGGGGCGGGTGGGGGGGGAGGAAGCAGCTGCCTGCCAGGCTGCTGTGGCAGGAGCTGACCCTGTGCCCCCTGCCCTGTGCCCCGTGCCCCCCGTGCCCTGTGCCCTCTGCCCTCTGCCCCAGCAATGGGTCCCCCAGCCACCAGCCTGAGCCACCGTCCCCCACGGCAGAGGTGAGCCACAGCCCAGGGGTGGGGAGGGGGAGAGGGTGGGCAGGGGGAGAGGGTGGGGGAGGGGGTGAGGGTGGGCAGGGGGAGGGGGTGGGGAAGGGGAGAGGGTGGGCAGGGGAGAGGGTGGGGAGGGGGTGAGGGTGGGCAGGGGGAGGGGGTGGGGAAGGGAGAGGGTGGGCAGGGGAGAGGGTGGGGAGGGGGTGAGGGTGGGCAGGGGAGGGGTGGGGAAGGGGAGAGGGTGGGCAGGGGAGAGGGTGGGGAGGGGGTGAGGGTGGGCAGGGGGAGGGGGTGGGGAAGGGGAGAGGGTGGGCAGGGGAGAGGGTGGGGAGGGGTGAGGGTGGGCAGGGGGAGGGGGTGGGGAAGGGGAGAGGGTGGGCAGGGGAGAGGGTGGGGAGGGGGTGAGGGTGGGCAGGGGGGAGGGGGTGGGGAAGGGGAGAGGGTGGGCAGGGGAGAGGGTGGGGAGGGGGTGAGGGTGGGCAGGGAGAGGGTGGGGAGGGGGTGAGGGTGGGCAGGGGGAGGGGGTGGGGAAGGGGAGAGGGTGGGCAGGGGAGAGGGTGGGCAGGGGGTGAGGGTGGGCAGGGGAAGGGGGTGGGGAAGGGAGAGGGTGGGCAGGGGAGAGGGTGGGGAGGGGGTGAGGGTGGGCAGGGGGAGGGGGTGGGGAAGGGGAGAGGGTGGGCAGGGGAGAGGGTGGGGAGGGGGTGAGGGTGGGCAGGGGGAGGGGGTGGGGGCAGGGGGAGAGGGTGGGCAGGGGGTGAGGGTGGGCAGGGGGGAGAGGGTGGGCACGGGGAGAGGGTGGACGGGGAGGGGGTGGGGAAGGGGGGAGAGGGTGGGCAGGGGGAGAGGGTAGACAGGGGGAGGGGGTGGGCAGGGGGAGAGGGTGGGCAGGGGGGTGAGGGTGGGCAGGGGGAGAGGGTGGGCACGGGGAGAGGGTGGACGGGGAGGGGGTGGGGAAGGGGAGAGGGTGGGCAGGGGGGGAGGAGGGTAGACAGGGGGAGGGGGTGGGCAGGGGAGAGGGTGGGCAGGGGAGAGGGTGGGGAGGGGGTGAGGGTGGGCAGGGGGAGAGGGTGGGCACGGGGGAGAGGGTGGACGGGGGGAGGGGGTGGGGAAGGGGAGAGGGTGGGCAGGGGGAGAGGGTAGACAGGGGGAGGGGGTGGGCAGGGGGAGAGGGTGGGCAGGGGAGAGGGTGGGGAGGGGGTGAGGGTGGGCAGGGGGAGAGGGTGGGCAGTGGGAGAGGGTGGGCACTGGGACAGGGTGGACCTCTCCCCCTGCTGCCTCCCTCCTCCCTCTCCCTCCTTCCTCCTCCTTCTCCCTCCTTCCTCCTCCCTCTCCCTCCTTCCTCCTCCCTCTCCCTCCTTCCTCCTCCCTCCTCCCTCCTCCTCCTCCCTCCTCCCTCCCCCTCCCCTCTTCCACCTCCCTCTTCCACTTCCCTCCTCCTCCTCCCTCCTCCTTCCTCCCCTCTCCCCTCTTCCACCTCCATCTTCCACCTCCCTCTTACACTTCCCTCTTCTTCCTCTTTCTCCTCCCTCCCTCCTCCCTCCTCCCTCCTGTCTCTTCCTCCTTCCTCCTCCCTCTCCCCTCCCCCCTCCCCTCTTCCACCTCCCCCTCCCCTCTTCCACCTCCCCCCTCCCCTCTTCCACCTCCCTCTTCCACCTCCCTCTTCCACCTCCCTCTTCCACCTCCCTCTCCCTGCTCCATCTCCCTGCTCCCTCTCCCTCCTCCTCCCTCCTCCCTCCTCCTTCCTCCCCTCTCTCCTCCAACCTCCTTCCTCCTCTCCCCTCCCCCTCCCATCTTCCTTCTCCCCCTTCCACCTCCCCCCTTCCACCTCCCCCTTCCACCTCCCCTCTTCCACCTCCCTCTTCCACCTCCCTCTTCCACCTCCCTCTTCCACTACCCTCTCCCTCCTCTCTCTCCCTCCTCTCTCTCCCTCCTCTCTCTCCCTCCTCCCTCTCCCTCCCTCTCCCTCCCTCTCCCTCCCTCTCCTCCCTCTCCCTCCCTCTCCCTCCTCCCTCTTCCTCCTCCCTCTCCCTCCTCCCTCCTCCTTCTCCCTGCTCCCTCCTCCTCCTCCCTCCCCTTCCTCCCCTCTCTCCTCCAACCTCCTTCCTCCTCTCCCCTCCCCCCATCTTCCTTCTCCCTCTTCCACCTCCCTCTTCCACCTCCCTCTTCCACCTCCCCTCTTCCACCTCCCCTCTTCCACCTCCCTCTTCCACCTCCCTCTTCCACTTCTCTCTCCCTCCTCCCTCTCCCTCCTCCCTCTCCCTCCTCCCTCTCCCTCCTCCCTCTCCCTGCTCCCTCTCCCTCCTCCTCCCTCCTCCCTCCTCCTTCCTCCCCTCTCTCCTCCAACCTCCTTCCTCCTCTCCCCTCCCCCTCCCATCTTCCTTCTCCCATCTTCCTTCTCCCATCTTCCTTCTCCCTCTTCCACCTCCTTCTTCCACCTCCTTCTTCCACCTCCTTCTTCCACCTCTCTCTTCCACCTCTCTCTTCCACCTCTCTTCCACCTCCCCCTTCCACCTCCCCCTTCCACCTCCCCCTCTTCCACCTCCCTCTTCCACCTCCCTCTTCCACCTCCCTCTTCCACCTCCCTCTTCCACCTCCCTCTCCCTCCTCCCTCTCCCTCCTCCTCCCTCTCCCTGCTCCCTCTCCCTCCTCCTCCCTCCTCCCTCCTCCTTCCTCCCCTCTCTCCTCCAACCTCCTTCCTCCTCTCCCCTCCCCCTCCCATCTTCCACCTCCCATCTTCCACCTCCCTCTTCCACCTCCCTCTTCCACCTCCCTCTTCCACCTCCCTCTTCCACCTCCCCTCTTCTGTCTCCCCTCTTCTGCCTCCCTCTTCCACGACCCTCTCCCTCCTCCCTCTCCCTCCTCCCTCTCCCTCCTCCATCCTCCCTCTCCCTCCTCCCTCTCCCTCCTCCTCCCTCCTCCCTCCTCCTTCCTCCCCTCTCTCCTCCAACCTCCTTCCTCCTCTCCCCTCCCCCTCCCATCTTCCTTCTCCCTCTTCCACCTCCTTCTTCCACCTCCTTCTTCCACCTCCTTCTTCCACCTCCCTCTTCCACCTCTCTCTTCCACCTCCCCCTTCCACCTCCCCCTCCCTCCTCCCTCTCCCTCCTCCCTCTCCCTCCTCCCTCTCCCTCCTCCCTCTCCCTCCCTCCCCTCTCTCTCCTCCCTCTCTCTCCTCCCTCTCCCTCCTCCCTCTCCCTCCTCCCTCCTCCCTCTCCCTGCTCCCTCTCCCTCCTCCTCCCTCCTCCCTCCTCCTTCCTCTCCTCTCTCCTCCAACCTCCTTCCTCCTCTCCCCTCCCCCTCCCATCTTCCTTCTCCCTCTTCCACCTCCTTCTTCCACCTCCTTCTTACACCTCCTTCTTCCACCTCCTTCTTCCACCTCTCTCTTCCACCTCTCTCTTCCTCCTCTCTTCCACCTCCCCCTTCCACCTCCCCCTTCCTCCTCTCTTCCACCTCCCCCTTCCACCTCCCTCTTCCACCTCCCCTCTTCCACCTCCCTCTTCCACCTCCCTCTTCCACCTCCCTCTTCCACCTCCCTCTTCCACCTCTCTCCCTCCTCCCCCTCCCTCCCCCTCCTCCCTCTCCCTCCTCCCCTCCCTCCTCCCTCCTCCTCCCTCCTCCCTCCTCCCTCCTCCTTCCTCCCCTCTCTCCTCCAACCTCCTTCCTCCTCTCCCCTCCCCCTCCCATCTTCCACCTCCCCCTTCCACCTCCCCCTTCCACCTCCCCCTTCCACCTCCCCCTTCCACCTCCCCTTCCACCTCCCCCCCCTCTTCCACCTCCCTCTTCCACCTCCCTCTTCCACCTCCCCCTTCCACCTCCCCTCTTCCGTCTCCGCTCTTCTGCCTCCCTCTTCCACGACCCTCTCCCTCCTCCCTCTCCCTCCTCCCTCTCCCTCCTCCCTCTCCCTCATCCCTCTCCCTCATCCCTCTCCCTCCTCCCTCCTCCCTCTCCCTGCTCCCTCTCCCCCTCCTCCTCCCTCCTCCCTCCTCCTTCCTCCCCTCTCTCCTCCAACCTCCTTCCTCCTCTCCCCTCCCCCCTCCCATCTTCCTTCTCCCTCTTCCACCTCCCTCTTCCACCTCCTTCTTCCACCTCTCTCTTCCACCTCTCTCTTCCACCTCTCTCTTCCACCTCCCCCTTCCACCTCCCCCTTCCACCTCCCCTTCCACCTCCCCCTTCCACCTCCCCTCTTCCACCTCCCCTCTTCCACCTCCCTCTCCCTTCTCCCTCTCCCTTCTCCCTCTCCCTCCTCCCTCTCCCTCCTCCCTCTCCTCCTCCCTCTCATTCCCTCCCTCCCTCCCTCTCCCTGCTCCCTCTCCCTCCTCCTCCCTCCTCCCTCCTCCTTCCTCCCCTCTCTCCTCCAACCTCCTTCCTCCTCTCCCCTCCCCCTCCCATCTTCCTTCTCCCTCTTCCGCCTCCCCTCTTCCGCCTCCCCCTTCCGCCTCCCCCTTCCGCCTCCCCCTTCCGCCTCCCCCTTCCGCCTCCCTCTTCCGCCTCCCTCTCCCGCCTCCCTCTCCCTCCTCCCTCTCCCTGCTCCCTCTCCCTCCTCCTCCCTCCTCCCTCCTCCTTCCTCCCCTCTCCAACCTCCTTCCTCCTCTCCCCTCCCCCTCCCATCTTCCTTCTCCCCCTTCCACCTCCCCCTTCCACCTCCCCCTTCCACCTCCCCTCTTCCACCTCCCCTCTTCCGCCTCCTTCTTTCGCCTCCCTCTTCCACTACCCTCTTCCTCCTCTCTCTACCTCCTCCCTCTCCCTCCTCCCTCCTCCCTCTCCCTGCCCCTCTGCCCAGCAGCTGCTGCCCAGCACCAGCCCCCAGGAGGCTCAGCAGTGGCTGCTCTGCCATCGCTTCGCCGCCTTCGCCCGCCTCTTCCGCAGCTTCTCAGGTGGGCTGGGGGCAAGCCTGCCCCTCCCCCTGCCCCTCCCCCCTGCCCCTCCCTTGCCCCCCCTGACCCCTCACCCTGACCCCTCACCCTGACCCTTGTCCCTGCCTGCCCCTCCTTGCCCCCTGCCTGACCCTTTCCCCTTGTCCCCTGCCTGACCCTTTCCCCTTGTCCCTGCCTGACCCTTTCCCCCTGCCCCTGCCTGACCCTTTCCCTTTGTCCCTGCCTGACCCTTTCCCCTTGCCCCCTGCCTGACCCTTTCCCCTTGCCCCCTGCCTGACCCTTTCACCCTGCCCCTGCCTGACCCTTTCACCCTGCCCCTGCCTGACCCTTTCCCCTTGCCCCTGCCTGACCCTTTCACCTGCCCCTGCCTGACCCTTTCCCCCTTTGACCCTTTCCCCTTGTCCCCTGCCTGACCCTTTCCCCTTGTCCCCTGCCTGACCCTTTCCCCCTGCCCCTGCCTGACCCTTTCCCCTTGTCCCCTGCCTGACCCTTTCCCCCTGCCCCTGCCTGACCCTTTCCCCTTGTCCCCTGCCTGACCCTTTCCCCCTGCCCCTGCCTGACCCTTTCCCCTTGTCCCCTGCCTGACCCTTTCCCCCTGCCCCTGCCTGACCCTTTCCCCCTGCCCCTGCCTGACCCTTTCCCCTTGTCCCTGCCTGACCCTTTCCCCTTGTCCCCTGCCAGACCCTTTCCCCTTGTCCCCTGCCTGACCCTTTCCCCTTGCCCCTGCATGACCCTTTCCCCTTGTCCCCTGCCTGACCCTTTCCCCCTGCCCCTGCCTGACCCTTTCCCCTTGTCCCTGCCTGACCCTTTCCCCTTGTCCCCTGCCTGACCCTTTCCCCTTGTCCCTGCCTGACCCTTTCCCCCTGCCTGACCCTTTCCCCTTGCCCCTGCCTGACCCTTTCCCCTTGTCCCTGCCTGGCCCTTTCCCCCTGCCTGACCCTTTCCCCCTGTCCCTGCCTGACCCTTTCCCCCTGTCCCTGCCTGACCCTTTCCCCTTGTCCCTGCCTGACCCTTTCCCCCTGCCTGACCCTTTCCCCCTGTCCCTGCCTGACCCTTTCCCCCTGTCCCTGCCTGACCCTTTCCCCTTGTCCCCGCCTGACACTTTCCCCTTGTCCCCTGCCTGACCCTTTCACCTGCCCCTGCCTGACCCTTTCCCCTTGTCCCCTGCCTGACCCTTTCCCCCTGCCTGACCCTTTCCCCTGGTCCCCTGCCTGACCCTTTCCCCTTGTCCCCTGCCTGACCCTTTCCCCCTGCCTGACCCTTTCCCCCTGCCTGACCCTTTCCCCTTGTCCCCTGCCTGACCCTTTCCCCCTGCCTGACCCTTTCCCCTTGTCCCCTGCCTGACCCTTTCCCCTTGTCCCCTGCCTGACCCTTTCCCCTTGTCCCCTGCCTGACCCTTTCCCCCTGCCCCTGCCTGACCCTTTCCCCTTGTCCCCTGCCTGACCCTTTCCCCTTGTCCCCTGCCTGACCCTTTCCCCTTGTCCCTGCCTGACCCTTTCCCCTTGTCCCCTGCCTGACCCTTTCCCCTTGTCCCTGCCTGACCCTTTCCCCCTGCCCCTGCCTGACCCTTTCCCCTTGTCCCCTGCCTGACCCTTTCCCCTTGTCCCTGCCTGACCCTTTCCCCCTGCCCCTGCCTGACCCTTTCCCCTTGTCCCTGCCTGACCCTTTCCCCTTGTCCCCTGCCTGACCCTTTCCCCCTGCCCCTGCCTGACCCTTTCCCCTTGTCACCTGCCTGACCCTTTCCCCTTGTCCCCTGCCTGACCCTTTCCCCCTGCCTGACCCTTTCCCCTGGTCCCCTGCCTGACCCTTTCCCCTTGTCCCCTGCCTGACCCTTTCCCCCTGCCTGACCCTTTCCCCCTGCCTGACCCTTTCCCCTTGTCCCCTGCCTGACCCTTTCCCCCTGCCTGACCCTTTCCCCTTGTCCCCTGCCTGACCCTTTCCCCTTGTCCCCTGCCTGACCCTTGCCCCTTGTCCCCTGCCTGACCCTTGCCCCTTGTCCCCTGCCTGACCCTTTCCCCCTGTCCCTGCCTGACCCTTTCCCCCTGCCCCTGCCTGACCCTTTCCCCTTGTCCCCTGCCTGACCCTTTCCCCCTGCCTGACCCTTTCCCCCTGCCTGACCCTTTCCCCTTGTCCCCTGCCTGACCCTTTCCCCTTGTCCCCTGCCTGACCCTTGCCCTTGCCCCTGCCTGACCCTTGCCCCTGCCTGATCCTCCTTGACCCTGCCTGACCTTTGACCCTTGCCCCTGGGGTGCTGGGGGGGGGTCTGGGGGGGGGCTCTGGGGGGCTCTGGGGCTGGGCCCTGGGGGGCTCTGGGGGGGCCCTGGGGGGGGGCTCTGGGGGGGCTCTGGGGGCTCTGGGGCTGGGCCCTGGGGGGCCCTGGGGGGCTCTGGGGCTGGGCTCTGTGGGGGCTCTGGGGGGCTCTGGGGCTGGGCCCTGGGGGGCTCTGGGGGGGGCTCTGGGGGGGCTCTGGGGCTGGGCCCTGGGGGGGGCTCTGGGGGGCTCTGGGGCTGGGCCCTGGGGGGGGCTCTGGGGCTGGGCTCTGGGGGGCTCTGGGGGGCTCTGGGGGACTCTGGGGCTGGGCCCTGGGGCGCTCTGGGGGGGGCTCTGGGGCTGGGCCCTGGGGGGGCTCTGGGGGGCTCTGGGGCTGGGCCCTGGGGGCTGCATTCTGGGAGCTTCTCTCTTCCTCCTCCTCCTCGTCCTCCACCTCCTCCTCCTCGTCCTCTTCATCCTCCTCCTGCCCCCTGCAGGAGCAGACCTGCTGAAGCTGAGCAGGGAGGATCTCATCCAGATCTGTGGCCCTGCAGATGGCATCAGGCTCTTCAATGCCCTTAAGGGCAGGTAGGCTGAGCAGGGGGTGCTGAGCAGGGGGTGCTGAGCAGGGGGTGCTGACCAGGAGGGGCTGAGCAAGAGGGTGCTGAGCAGGAGGGGCTGAGCAAGAGGGTGCTGAGCAGGAGGGTGCTGAGCAGGAGGGGCTGAGCAGGAGGGGCTGAGCAGGAGGGTGCTGGGCAGGAGGGGCTGAGCAGGAGGGTGCTGAGCAGGAGGGACTGAGCAGGAGGGTGCTGAGCAGGAGGTGTTGAGCAGGAGGGGCTGAGCAGGAGGGTGCTGAGCAGGAGGGGCTGAGCAGGAGGGGCTGAGCAGGAGGTGCTGAGCAGGAGGGGCTGAACAGAAGGGGCTGAGCAGGAGGTGATGAGCAGGAGGGGCTGAGCAGGTGGGGGCTGAGCAGGAGGGTGCTGAGCAGGAGGGGCTGAGCAGGAGGGGTTGAGCAGGAGGGGCTGAGCAGGAGGGGCTGAGCAGGAGGTGCTGAGCAGGAGGGGCTGAGCAGGAGGGGCTGAGCAGGAGGGGCTGAGCAGGAGGGTGCTGAGCAGGAGGGGCTGAGCAGGAGGTGTTGAGCAGGAGGGGCTGAGCAGGAGGTGCTGAGCAGGAGGTGTTGAGCAGGAGGGGCTGAGCAGGAGGTGCTGAGCAGGAGGTGCTGAGCAGGAGGGGCTGAGCAGGAGGGGCTGAGCAGGAGGGGCTGAGCAGGAGGGTGCTGAGCAGGAGGGGCTGAGCAGGAGGGGCTGAGCAGGAGGTGCTGAGCAGGAGGTGTTGAGCAGGAGGGGCTGAGCAGGAGGGGCTGAGCAGGAGGGGCTGAGCAGGAGGGTGCTGAGCAGGAGGGGCTGAGCAGGAGGTGCTGAGCAGGAGGGGCTGAGCAGGAGGGGCTGAGCAGGAGGGTGCTGAGCAGGAGGGGCTGAGCAGGAGGGCTGAGCAGGAGGGGCTGAGCAGGAGGGGCTGAGCAGGAGGGGCTGAGCAGGAGATGCTGAGCAGGAGGGGCTGAGCAGGAGGGGCTGAGCAGGAGGGGCTGAGCAGGAGATGCTGAGCAGGAGGGGCTGAGCAGGAGGGGCTGAGCAGGAGGGTGCTGAGCAGGAGGGGCTGAGCAGGAGGGTGCTGAGCAGGAGAGGCTGAGCAGGAGGGGCTGAGCAGGAGGGGCTGAGCAGGAGGGTGCTGAGCAGGAGGGGCTGAGCAGGAGGGGCTGAGCAGGAGGTGCTGAGCAGGAGGGGCTGAGCAGGAGGGGCTGAGCAGGAGGGGCTGAGCAGGAGGGGCTGAGCAGGAGGGGCTGAGCAGGAGGGGGCTGAGCAGGAAGGGCTGAGCAGGAGGGGCTGAGCAGGAGGGGCTGAGCAGGAGATGCTGAGCAGGAGGGGCTGAGCAGGAGGGGCTGAGCAGGAGGGTGCTGAGCAGGAGGGGCTGAGCAGGAGGGGCTGAGCAGGAGATGCTGAGCAGGAGGGGCTGAGCAGGAGGGGCTGAGCAGGAGGGGCTGAGCAGGAGATGCTGAGCAGGAGGGGCTGAGCAGGAGGGTGCTGAGCAGGAGGGGCTGAGCAGGAGGGGCTGAGCAGGAGGGGCTGAGCAGGAGGTGCTGAGCAGGAGGGGCTGAGCAGGAGATGCTGAGCAGGAGGGGCTGAGCAGGAGGGTGCTGAGCAGAAGGGGCTGAGCAGGAGGGTGCTGAGCAGGAGGGGCTGAGCAGGAGGGGCTGAGCAGGAGGGGCTGAGCAGGAGGGTGCTGAGCAGGAGGGGCTGAGCAGGAGGGGCTGAGCAGGAGGGTGCTGAGCAGGAGGGGCTGAGCAGGAGGGGCTGAGCAGGAGGGGCTGAGCAGGAGGTGCTGAGCAGGAGGGTGCTGAGCAGGAGGTGCTGAGCAGGAGGGGCTGAGCAGGAGGGGCTGAGCAGGAGGTGCTGAGCAGGAGGTGCTGAGCAGGAGGGGCTGAGCAGGAGGGGCTGAGCAGGAGGGGCTGAGCAGGAGGTGCTGAGCAGGAGGGCTGAGCAGGAGGGGCTGAGCAGGAGGGGCTGAGCAGGAGGTGCTGAGCAGGAGGGGCTGAGCAGGAGGGGCTGAGCAGGAGGGGCTGAGCAGGAGGGTGCTGAGCAGGAGGTGCTGAGCAGGAGGGGCTGAGCAGGAGGGGCTGAGGGGTTGAACAGGGGGCGGGGCTGGGCTGAGCAGGGGGCGGGGCTTAGCGGCGGGGCCTGGCTGAGCTGGGGGCGGGGCTTAGCCGGGCGGTGGGCGGGGCTTAGCGGGGGCCGCTCGCGTCCCTCTTTGGGCTGCGTTGCTCTCCTCTGCCTCTGGGGGCGCCGGAGGACGATTGGCACCGGGAAGAAGGGGGCAGGGAAGAGGTGCCAGGGACGGGGGGGGGGGGTGGTGCCAAGGTGCTGAGGCTGTGCCCTGCCCGCAGGGTGGTGAGGCCCAGGCTGACCCTCTACGTGTGCCAGGGGTGCCAGCCCCCCCAGTGCCAGCCCCCTGCCCAGTGCCAGCCGCAGGAGGCGGCAGAGGGCAGCAGCTTCTGCGGTAAGGGGCTGGGCAGGGGGCTCCAGGGTGCCCCTAGAGCCTGCTGCCCCCTGTGCCCCCCAGAGCCTGCTGCCCCCCCCCAGACCCTTCTGCCCCCCCAGAGCCTTCTGCCCCCCCCAGACCCTTTTGCCCCCCCCAGACCCTTCTGCCCCCCAGACCCTGCTGCCCCCCCCAGACCCTTCTGCCCCCCAGAGCCTTCTGCCCCCCCCAGACCCTGCTGCCCCCCAGAGCCTTCTGCCCCCCCCCAGACCCTTTTGCCCCCCCCAGACCCTTCTGCCCCCCAGACCCTGCTGCCCCCCCCCAGACCCTTCTGCCCCCACCAGATCCTTCTGCCCCCCCTAGACCCTGCTGCCCCCCCCCCAGAGCCTCCTGCCCCCCCCCGCAGTGTACCACGCGGTGTACCTGGCGGAGCCGAGCGCCCGGGAGCTGGGGGGCAGCTGGCGCGGCTCCTCGGCCTCCCCCGGCGCCTCGCCCGTCTCTACCGGCAGGGCCCCCGGCGTGCGCCTGCTGCTCACCGACCAGGTACTGACCCCCCCCTCCCCCTCCCCTCCCCTCCCCTCCCCTCCCCTTCCCCTCTCCCCCTTCCCCCCTTCCCCTTCCCCCCCTTCCCCTTCCCCCCCCTTCCCCTTCCCTTCTCCTTCCCTTTCCCTTTTCCCTCCCCTCTCCTCCCCTTCTCTCCCTTCCCCTTCCCGTTCCCTTCCCCTCCCCTCCCCCAGCCCCACCCAGCCGGGCCTGGGCCCAGCCCCAGGCTCAGGTGCTGCCTCCTTGTGGCCTCTTCCAGATGATTCAGAACTTCCAGGACGAGTCCTGCTTCATCCTGGACACCCTGAAAGGTGAGGAGGGGTCCCTGCCCCTCCCCCTCCTCCCCTCCCTGCCCCTCCCTGCTCCCCCCCTGCCCCTCCCTGCTCCCTGGGGGCTCTGCAGGGCCCTGGGCAGGGCGGCTCAGGGGTTCTGCTCCCCCTTGCAGCTGAAGCCGGAGACAGCTTCCACATCCTGCTGAAGTAGGGCAGGCAGCAGCTCCTCCTGCAGTGCTGCTGCTGCAGTGCTCCTCCTGCAGTGCTGCTGCTGCAGTGCTCCTCCTGGACAGCTCCTCCTGCAGTGCTGCTGCTGCAGTGCTCCTCCTGCAGTGCTGCTGCTGCAGTGCTCCTCCTGGACAGCTCCTCCTGCAGTGCTGCTCCTGCAGTGCTCCTCCTGCAGTGCTGCTGCTGCAGTGCTCCTCCTGCAGTGCTGCTGCTGCAGTGCTCCTCCTGCAGTGCTGCTGCTGCAGTGCTCCTCCTGGACAGCTCCTCCTGCAGTGCTGCTGCTGCAGTGCTCCTCCTGCAGTGCTGCTGCTGCAGTGCTCCTCCTGGACAGCTCCTCCTGCAGTGCTGCTGCTGCAGTGCTGCTGCTGCAGTGCTGCTGCTGCAGTGCTCCTCCTGGACAGCTCCTGCTGCAGTGCTGCTGCGGCAGTGCTGCTCCTGCAGTGCTGCTGCTGCAGTGCTGCTGCTGCAGTGCTCCTCCTGCAGTGCTCCTCCTGGACAGCTCCTCCTGGACAGCTCCTCCTGCAGTGCTGCTGCTGCAGTGCTCCTCCTGCAGTGCTCCTCCTGGACAGCTCCTCCTGGACAGCTCCTGCTGCAGTGCTGCTGCTGCAGTGCTCCTGCTGCACAGTTCCTGCTGCACAGCTCCTGCTGCAGTGTTCCTGCTGCAGTGCTCCTCCTGCAGTGCTGCTCGTGGACAGCTCCTGCTGCAGTGTTCCTGCTGCAGTGCTCCTCCTGCAGTGCTCCTCCTGCAGTGCTGCTGCTGTAGTGCTCCTGCTGCAGTGCTCCTGCTGCAGTGCTCCTCCTGGACAGCTCCTCCTGGACAGCTCCTGCTGCAGTGCTGCTCCTGCAGTGCTCCTGCTGCAGTGTTCCTGCTGCAGTGCTCCTCCTGCAGTGCTGCTGCTGCAGTGCTCCTCCTGGACAGCTCCTGCTGCAGTGCTGTTCCTGCAGTGCTGCTCCTGCAGTGCTGCTGCTGCAGTGCTGCTCCTGGACAGCTCCTGCTGCAGTGCTGCTCCTGGACAGCTCCTGCTGCAGTGCTGCTGCTGCAGTGCTGCTGCTGTAGTGCTCCTGCTGCAGTGCTGCTGCTGCACAGCTCCTGATGCAGTGATGCTCCTGCAGTGCTGCTCCTGCACAGCTCCTCCTGGACAGCTCCTGCTGCAGTGTTCCTGCTGCAGAGCTCCTGCTGCATCATCAGGGGGACCCCTGGCATCACCAGGGGCACCCCAGCTCCACTCCTGCCCTCTGCATCCCCCTCCTGGTGCCAACCTTGCCAGCGTGAAGGGCCCAGAAGTGGCCTTAAAGATAAAGGCAGAGGTGCCAGGCCTGGCTCTGGGCATCGATCCTGGGGGCTGGGGGGGGAGGGGGAGGAGGGGGGGAGAGGGGGAGGGGAAGAATCCAGCTGCTGCCAGCTGTGGCTGCAGGGACCCTCCCCAGTGGCCCCAGACCCCCTCTGGCCCCTGCCCTGAGCCCCTCTGGCCCCTGCCCTGCCCTGAGCCCCTCTGGCTCCTGCCCTGAGCCCCTCTGGCCCCTGCCCTGCCCTGAGCCCCCTGGCTCCTGGCTCCTGCTCCTGAGCCCCTCTGGCCCCTGCCCTGAGCCCCTCTGGCCCCTGCCCTGCCCTGAGCCCCTCTGGCTCCTGCCCTGAGCCCCTCTGGCCCCTGCCCTGCCCTGAGCCCCTCTGGCTCCTGCCCTGAGCCCCTCTGGCCCCTGCCCTGAGCCCCTCTGGCCCCTGCCCTGAGTCCCTCTGGCTCCTGCCCTGAGCCCCTCTGGCTCCTGCCCTGAGCCCCTCTGGCCCCTGCCCTGAGTCCCTCTGGCTCCTGCCCTGCCCTGAGCCCCTCTGGCCCCTGCCCCCTGAGCCCCTCTGGCCCCTGCCCTGTCCCTGAGGCCCTGCCCTGGCCCCTGCCCTGAGCCCCTCTGGCCCCTGCCCTGAGCCCCTCTGGCTCCTGCCCTGAGCCCCTCTGGCTCCTGCCCTGCCCTGAGCCCCTCTGGCTCCTGCCCTGAGTCCCTCTGGCCCCTGCCCTGAGCCCCTCTGGCTCCTGCCCTGAGCCCCTCTGGCCTCCTGCTCCTGCCCTGAGCCCCTCTGGCCCCTGCCCTGAGCCCCTCTGGCTCCTGCCCTGCCCTGAGCCCCTCTGGCTCCTGCCCTGAGCCCCTCTGGCCCCTGCCCTGCCCCTCTGGCCCTGCCCTGAGCCCCTCTGGCTCCTGCCCTGCCCTGAGCCCCTCTGGCTCCTGCCCTGAGCCCCTCTGGCCCCTGCCCTGAGCCCCTCTGGCTCCTGCCCTGAGCCCCTCTGGCTCCTGCCCTGCCCTGAGCCCCTCTGGCCCCTGCCCTGCCCTGAGCCCCTCTGGCCCTGCCCTGAGCCCCTCTGGCTCCTGCCCTGCCCTGAGCCCCTCTGGCTCCTGCCCTGCCCTGAGCCCCTCTGGCTCCTGCCCTGCCCTGAGCCCCTCTGGCTCCTGCCCTGAGCCCCTCTGGCTCCTGCCCCCTGAGCCCCTCTGGCTCCCCTGCCCTGAGCCCCTCTGGCTCCCTGCCCCTGAGCCCCTCTGGCCCCTCTGGCCCCCTGCCCCTGAGCCCCCTCTGGCCCTGCCCTGAGCCCCTCTGGCTCCTGCCCTGAGCCCCTCTGGCCCCTGCCCTGAGCCCCTCTGGCTCCTGCCCTGAGCCCCTCTGGCTCCTGTCCTGCCCTGAGCCCCTCTGGCTCCTGCCCTGAGCCCCTCTGGCTCCTGTCCTGCCCTGAGCCCCTCTGGCTCCTGTCCTGAGCCCCTCTGGCTCCTGCCCTGAGCCCCTCTGGCCCCTGCCCTGAGCCCCTCTGGCTCCTGTCCTGCCCTGAGCCCCTCTGGCCCCTTCCCTGAGCCCCTCTGGCTCCTGCCCTGCCCTGAGCCCCTCTGGCTCCTGCCCTGTCCTGAGCCCCTCTGGCTCCTGTCCTGCCCTGAGCCCCTCTGGCTCCTGCCCTGAGCCCCTCTGGCTCCTGCCCTGAGCCCCTCTGGCTCCTGCCCTGCCCTGAGCCCCTCTGGCTCCTGTCCTGAGCCCCTCTGGCTCCTGTCCTGCCCTGAGCCCCTCTGGCTCCTGCCCTGAGCCCCTCTGGCTCCTGCCCTGAGCCCCTCTGGCTCCTGCCCTGCCCTGAGCCCCTCTGGCTCCTGTCCTGAGCCCCTCTGGCTCCTGTCCTGCCCTGAGCCCCTCTGGCTCCTGCCCTGAGCCCCTCTGGCCCCTGCCCTGAGCCCCTCTGGCTCCTGCCTGAGCCCCTCTGGCTCCTCTCCTGCCCTGAGCCCCTCTGGCTCCTGCCCTGAGCCCCTCTGGCTCCTGTCCTGAGCCCCTCTGGCTCCTGCCCTGAGCCCCTCTGGCCCCTGCCCTGAGCCCCTCTGGCTCCTGCCCTGAGCCCCTCTGGCTCCTGTCCTGCCCTGAGCCCCTCTGGCCCCTGCCCTGAGCCCCTCTGGCCCCTGCCCTGAGCCCCTCTGGCCCCTGCCCTGAGCCCCTCTGGCTCCTGCCCTGCCCTGAGCCCCTCTGGCTCCTGCCCTGCCCTGAGCCCCTCTGGCTCCTGCCCTGAGCCCCTCTGGCTCCTGCCCTGCCCTGAGCCCCTCTGGCTCCTGCCCTGCCCTGAGCCCCTCTGGCCCTGCCCTGAGCCCCTCTGGCCCCTGCCCTGAGCCCCTCTGGCTCCTGCCCTGAGCCCCTCTGGCTCCTGTCCTGCCCTGAGCCCCTCTGGCCCCTGCCCTGAGCCCCTCTGGCCCCTTCCCTGAGCCCCTCTGGCCCCTGCCCTGAGCCCCTCTGGCTCCTGCCCTGAGCCCCTCTGGCTCCTGCCCTGCCCTGAGCCCCTTTGGCCCCTGCCCTGAGCCCCTCTGGCTCCTGCCCTGCCCTGAGCCCCTCTGGCTCCTGCCCTGAGCCCCTCTGGCTCCTGCCCTGAGCCCCTCTGGCTCCTGCCCTGCCCTGAGCCCCTCTGGGCCCTGCCCTGAGCCCTCTGGCCCCTGCCCTGCCCTGAGCCCCTCTGGCCCCTGCCCTGAGCCCCTCTGGCCCCTGCCCCGAGCCCCTCTGGCTCCTGCCCTGAGCCCCTCTGGCTCCTGCCCTGCCCTGAGCCCCTCTGGCTCCTGCCCTGAGCCCCTCTGGCTCCTGCCCTGAGCCCCTCTGGCTCCTGCCCTGCCCTGAGCCCCTCTGGCTCCTGCCCTGAGCCCCTCTGGCTCCTGCCCTGCCCTGAGCCCCTCTGGCTCCTGCCCTGAGCCCCTCTGGCTCCTGCCCTGAGCCCCTCTGGCTCCTGCCCTGCCCTGAGCCCCTCTGGCTCCTGCCCTGAGCCCCTCTGGCTCCTGTCCTGCCCTGAGCCCCTCTGGCCCCTGCCCTGCCCTGAGCCCCTCTGGCTCCTGCCCTGAGCCCCTCTGGCTCCTGCCCTGCCCTGAGCCCCTCTGGCCCCTTCCCTGAGCCCCTCTGGCCCCTGCCCTGAGCCCCTCTGGCTCCTGTCCTGAGCCCCTCTGGCTCCTGCCCTGAGCCCCTCTGGCTCCTGCCCTGAGCCCCTCTGGCTCCTGTCCTGCCCTGAGCCCCTCTGGCTCCTGTCCTGCCCTGAGCCCCTCTGGCCCCTGCCCTGAGCCCCTCTGGCCCCTTCCCTGAGCCCCTCTGGCTCCTGCCCTGAGCCCCTCTGGCTCCTGCCCTGAGCCCCTCTGGCTCCTGCCCTGAGCCCCTCTGGCTCCTGCCCTGCCCTGAGCCCCTCTGGCTCCTGCCCTGAGCCCCTCTGGCTCCTGTCCTGCCCTGAGCCCCTTTGGCCCCTGCCCTGAGCCCCTCTGGCTCCTGCCCTGCCCTGAGCCCCTCTGGCTCCTGCCCTGAGCCCCTCTGGCTCCTGCCCTGCCCTGAGCCCCTCTGGCCCCTGCCCTGCCCTGAGCCCCTCTGGCTCCTGCCCTGAGCCCCTTTGGCCCCTGCCCTGAGTCCCTCTGGCTCCTGCCCTGAGCCCCTTTGGCCCCTGCCCTGAGCCCCTCTGGCTCCTGCCCTGAGCCCCTCTGGCCCCTGCCCTGAGTCCCTTTGGCTCCTGCCCTGAGCCCCTCTGGCCCCTGCCCTGAGCCCCTCTGGCTCCTGCCCTGCCCTGAGCCCCTCTGGCTCCTGCCCTGAGCCCCTCTGGCTCCTGCCCTGCCCTGAGCCCCTCTGGCCCCTGCCCTGAGCCCCTCTGGCCCCTGCCCTGAGCCCCTCTGGCTCCTGCCCTGAGCCCCTCTGGCTCCTGCCCTGCCCTGAGCCCCTCTGGCCCCTGCCCTGAGCCCCTCTGGCTCCTGCCCTGAGCCCCTCTGGCTCCTGCCCTGAGCCCCTCTGGCTCCTGCCCTGCCCTGAGCCCCTCTGGCCCCTGCCCTGAGCCCCTCTGGCTCCTGCCCTGCCCTGAGCCCCTTTGGCCCCTGCCCTGAGCCCCTCTGGCTCCTGCCCTGCCCTGAGCCCCTCTGGCTCCTGCCCTGAGCCCCTCTGGCTCCTGCCCTGCCCTGAGCCCCTCTGGCCCCTGCCCTGCCCTGAGCCCCTCTGGCTCCTGCCCTGAGCCCCTTTGGCCCCTGCCCTGAGCCCCTCTGGCCCCTGCCCTGCCCTGAGCCCCTCTGGCTCCTGCCCTGAGCCCCTCTGGCTCCTGCCCTGAGCCCCTCTGGCTCCTGCCCTGCCCTGAGCCCCTCTGGCTCCTGCCCTGAGCCCCTCTGGCTCCTGCCCTGAGCCCCTTTGGCCCCTGCCCTGAGCCCCTTTGGCCCCTGCCCTGAGCCCCTCTGGCCCCTGCCCTGCCCTGAGCCCCTCTGGCTCCTGTCCTGCCCTGAGCCCCTCTGGCCCCTGCCCTGAGTCCCTTTGGCTCCTGCCCTGAGCCCCTCTGGCCCCTGCCCTGAGCCCCTCTGGCTCCTGCCCTGCCCTGAGCCCCTCTGGCCCCTGCCCTGAGCCCCTCTGGCCCCTGCCCTGAGCCCCTCTGGCTCCTGCCCTGAGCCCCTCTGGCTCCTGCCCTGCCCTGAGCCTCTCTGGCTCCTGCCCTGAGCCCCTCTGGCTCCTGCCCTGCCCTGAGCCCCTCTGGCTCCTGCCCTGAGCCCCTCTGGCCCCTGCCCTGAGCCCCTCTGGCTCCTGCCCTGAGCCCCTCTGGCTCCTGCCCTGCCCTGAGCCCCTCTGGCCCCTGCCCTGAGCCCCTCTGGCTCCTGCCCTGAGCCCCTCTGGCTCCTGCCCTGCCCTGAGCCCCTCTGGCTCCTGCCCTGAGCCCCTCTGGCTCCTGCCCTGCCCTGAGCCCCCTCTGGCTCCTGCCCTGCCCTGAGCCCCTCTGGCTCCTGCCCTGAGCCCCTCTGGCTCCTGCCCTGAGCCCCTCTGGCTCCTGCCCTGCCCTGAGCCCCTCTGGCTCCTGCCCTCTGGCTCCTGCCCTTCCCTGAGCCCCTCTGGCCCCTGCCCTGAGCCCCTCTGGCTCCTGCCCTGAGCCCCTCTGGCTCCTGCCCTGCCCCGAGCCCCTCTGGCCCCTGCCCCAACCCTCCCTGACCTGACATGTGCCCCTTGCCCTCTGGCCCCACCCTGCCCCTTACCCTGCCCCTTGCCCTGCCCTGCCCCTGCCCCTGCCCCACCCCTTGCCCGGCCCCACCCTTCCCCGTCCTGCCCCGCCCCCTCCTTGCCCTGACATGTCCCCTCCTCGCCCCCGCTCTGCCCAGCCCCAGCCCGCCCGGCCCCGACCTGTGCCCTCCTTGCCCTGGCCCCACCCCGCCCTGCCCCGCCCACCCCCTCCCTGACCCGCCCCGCCCCTCCCTGCCCCGACATGCCCCCTCCTTGCCCTGCCCCTCCCCCTGCCCCGCCCCGCCCTGCCCCCCTTTCCCGCGGGCGGTGCGGGAGCAGCCCCACCAGGCCCCGCCCCCCTCCTCCCCTCCCTCCCTCCCCGCACTCCATTTCCCGCCAGCCCCGCGCGCCTCGGCCAACCCCTCCCCCTCCCCTCCCCTCCCCCTCCCCCCAACCGGACTCTCTCTCCCGTGACGCTCCGCGCGTGCGGGGGCGGGGCGGGGCGGCGGCCGGGAGGGAGGGGAGGAGGGGGCTAAGGGGGGGAGGGGCCGGGCGCGCGGCGGTCACGTGGCCGCGGGGGGGCGGGTCCTTAAGGCGCGGCCGCGGCGCTCGCGGCCCCATTGTTGTCGGCGCGGCGGTGCGGCGGGCGGGGGGGGCGGCGGCGGCGGCGGCTGCGCGCGCGGCCCCAGCCCCCCTGCGCGCCCCCGCGAGCCGCCCGCGCCCCGGCCCCGCCCCGGCCCGGCCCCGGCCCCGGTGAGTGCCGAGGGGGAGGGGGGGAGCGGGAGGGGGTTCGGAGCCGGGGGGGGGGAGATGCAGCGAGTGGGGAGGGGGCTCGGAGCCGTGGCGGGGGAGAGGAGGGGGCTCGGAGCCGTTGGGGGGAGGGGAGGGGGAGGGGGCTCGGAGCCGGGGTGGGGGGCTTGGAGCCGGGGGGTGGCTACCAGCGAGTGGGGAGGGGGCTCGGAGTCGTGGGGGGCCTAGCAGCGGGTGGGGAGGGGGCTCGGAGCCGGGGGGGAGGGGGAAGGGGGCAGGGAGGGAGGAGGAGGGGGCTCGGAGCTGGGGTGGGGGCTCGGAGCCGGGGTGGCTACCAGCGAGTGGGGAGGGGGGCTCGGAGTCGTGGGGGGCCTAGCAGCGGGTGGGGAGGGGGCTCGGAGCCGGGGGGGCTTCGGAGCTGAGGGGGGTCTAGCAGCGAATGGGGAGGGGCTCGGAGCCGTTGAGGGTGGGGGCTAGAAGGGCTGGGGAGGGGGCTGGAGGGGCTGGGGAGGGGGCTGGAGGGGATGGAGGCCTAGAGAGAATGGGGAGGGGGCTGGAGGGGCTGGGGAGGGGGCTGGAGGGGATGGAGGCCTAGAGAAGGTGGGGAGGGGGCTGGAGAGGCTGGGGAGGGGGCTAGAGGGGCTGGGGAGGGGGCTGGAGAGGATGGGGAGGGGGCTGGAGAGGCTGGGGGGGAGGGGGCTGGAGAGGATGGGAAGGGGGCTGGAGAGGATGGGGCTGGGGAGCGGGCTGGAGGGGATGGAGGCCTAGAGAAGGTGGGGAGGGGGCTGGAGGGGATGGGGAGGGGGCTGGAGAAGATGGGGAGGGGGCTGGAGGGGATGGAGGCCTAGAGAGGATGGGGAGGGGGCTGGAGGGGCTGGGGAGGGGGCTGGAGAGGATGGGGAGGGGCTGGAGGGGATGGAGGCCTAGAGAAGGTGGGGAGGGGGCTGGAGGGGATGGGGGAGGGGCTGGAGGGGATGGAGGCCTAGAGAAGGTGGGGAGGGGCTGGAGGGGATGGGGAGGGGGCTGGAGGGGATGGGGATGGGGCTGGAGGGGATGGAGGCCTAGAGAAGGTGGGGGGAGGGGGCTGGAGGGGATGGGGAGGGGGCTGAGGGGATGGGGATGGGGCTGGAGGGGATGGGGATGGGGCTGGAGGGGATGGAGGCCTAGAGAAGGTGGGGAGGGGGGCTGGAGGGGATGGGGAGGGGGCTGGAGAAGATGGGGAGGGGGCTGGAGAGGATGGGGAGGGGGCTGGAGGCCTAGAGAGGATGGGGAGGGGGCTGGAGGGGCTGGGGAGGGGGCTGGAGAGGATGGAGGCCTAGAAAAGGTGGGGAGGGGGCTGGAGGGGCTGGGGAGGGGGCTGGAGGGGCTGGGGATGGGGCTGGAGGGGATGGAGGCCTAGAGAAGGTGGGGAGGGGGCTGGAGGGGCTGGGGAGGGGTTCAGGAGCGCCCCCGGGTGGGGGCCAAGGGCCCCGGGGGGCTGGGGGCTGCTCCCTGAGTCCAGTGCAGAGGTTGGGCAGCTGCAGGGCCCAGGGGGCTGAGGGGAGAGGGCAGCCCCGGGGGTGCAGGATGGTGCTGGGCAGTGCAGGATGGTGCTAGGGTTGGAGCTGGGGTAGTGCAGGATGGTTCTGGGCAGTGTTGGGGCAGTGCAGGATGGTGCTTGTTGGTGCAGGACGGTGCAGGATGGTGCTGGGCAGTGCAGGATGGTGCTGGAGGGCAGTGCAGGATGGTGCTGGACAGTGCAGGATGGTGCTGGGCAGTGCGGGATGGTGCTGGGGGCAGTGCAGGATGGTGCTGGGGGGCAGTGCAGGATGGTGCTGGACAGTGCAGGATGGTGCTGGAGGGCAGTGCTGGATGGTGCTGGGGGCAGTGCAGGATGGTGCTGGGGGGCAGTGCAGGATGGTGCTGGGGGCAGTGCAGGATGGTGCTGGAGGGCAGTGCAGGATGGTGCTGGGGGCAGTGCAGGATGGTGCTGGGGGCAGTGCAGGACGGTGCTGGGCAGTGCAGGATGGTGCTGGGGGCAGTGCAGGATGGTGCTGGGGGCAGTGCAGGATGGTGCTGGAGGGCAGTGCAGGATGGTGCTGGGGGCAGTGCAGGATGGTGCTGGACAGTGCAGGATGGTGCTGGAGGGCAGTGCAGGATGGTGCTGGGCAGTGCAGGATGGTGCTGGGCAGTGCAGGATGGTGCTGGGGGCAGTGCAGGATGGTGCTGGGACTGTGCAGGATGGTGCTGGGCAGTGCAGGATGGTGCTGGGGGCAGTGCAGGATGGTGCTGGGGGCAGTGCAGGATGGTGCTGGGACTGCAGGATGGTGCTGGGGGCAGTGCAGGATGGTGCTGGGCAGTGCAGGATGGTGCTGGGGGCAGTGCAATGGTGCTGGGGGGCAGTGCAGGATGGTGCTGGGACTGTGCAGGATGGTGCTGGGGGGCAGTGCAGGATGGTGCTGGGCAGTGCAGGATGGTGCTGGGGGCAGTGCAGGATGGTGCTGGGGGCAGTGCAGGATGGTGCTGGGCAGTGCAGGATGGTGCTGGGGGGCAGTGCAGGATGGTGCTGGGCAGTGCAGGATGGTGCTGGGGGGCAGTGCAGGATGGTGCTGGGACTGTGCAGGATGGTGCTGGGGGCAGTGCAGGATGGTGCTGGGGGCAGTGCAGGATGGTGCTGGGGGGCAGTGCAGGATGGTGCTGGGACTGTGCAGGATGGTGCTGGGGGGCAGTGCAGGATGGTGCTGGGCAGTGCAGGATGGTGCTGGGGGGCAGTGCAGGATGGTGCTGGGGGCAGTGCAGGATGGTGCTGGGCAGTGCAGGATGGTGCTGGAGGGCAGTGCAGGATGGTGCTGGGCAGTGCAGGATGGTGCTGGGGGGGCAGTGCAGGATGGTGCTGGGGGCAGTGCAGGATGGTGCTGGGGGGCAGTGCAGGATGGTGCTGGGGGCAGTGCAGGATGGTGCTGGGGGGCAGTGCAGGATGGTGCTGGGGGCAGTGCAATGGTGCTGGGGGGCAGTGCAGGATGGTGCTGGGGGGCAGTGCAGGATGGTGCTGGGGGCAGTGCAGGATGGTGCTGGGCAGTGCAGGATGGTGCTGGGGGGCAGTGCAGGATGGTGCTGGGCAGTGCAGGATGGTGCTGGGCAGTGCAGGAGGCAGTGCAGGATGGTGCTGGGGGGCAGTGCAGGATGGTGCTGGGACTGTGCAGGATGGTGCTGGGGGCAGTGCAGGATGGTGCTGGGACAGTGCAGGATGGTGCTGGGGGCAGTGCAGGATGGTGCTGGGACTGTGCAGGATGGTGCTGGGGGCAGTGCAGGAGGGCAGTGCAGGATGGTGGGGGGCAGTGCAGGATGGTGCTGGGGGCAGTGCAGGATGGTGCTGGGGGGCAGTGCAGGATGGTGCTGGGGGGCAGTGCAGGATGGTGCTGGGCAGTGCAGGATGGTGCTGGGGGGCAGTGCAGGATGGTGCTGGGGGGCAGTGCAGGATGGTGCTGGGCAGTGCAGGATGGTGCTGGGGGGGCAGTGCAGGATGGTGCTGGGGGCAGTGCAGGATGGTGCTGGAGGGCAGTGCAGGATGGTGCTGGGGGGCAGTGCAGGATGGTGCTGGGCAGTGCAGGATGGTGCTGGGGGGGCAGTGCAGGATGGTGCTGGAGGGCAGTGCAGGATGGTGCTGGGACTGTGCAGGATGGTGCTGGGGGCAGTGCAGGATGGTGCTGGAGGGCAGTGCAGGATGGTGCTGGGGCAGTGCAGGATGGTGCTGGGGGCAGTGCAGGATGGTGCTGGGGGCAGTGCAGGATGGTGCTGGGGGCAGGAGTGCAGCTGGGATGGTGCTGGGGGCAGTGCAGGATGGTGCTGGGGGCAGTGCAGGATGGTGCTGGGGGGCAGTGCAGGATGGTGCTGGGGGCAGTGCAGGATGGTGCTGGGGGCAGTGCAGGATGGTGCTGGGGGGCAGTGCAGGATGGTGCTGGGGACAGTGCAGGATGGTGCTGGGGGCAGTGCAGGATGGTGCTGGGGGGCAGTGCAGGATGGTGCTGGGGGCAGTGCAGGATGGTGCTGGGCAGTGCAGGATGGTGCTGGGACTGTGCAGGATGGTGCTGGGGGCAGTGCAGGATGGTGCTGGGGGCAGTGCAGGATGGTGCTGGGCAGTGCAGGATGGTGCTGGAGGGCAGTGCAGGATGGTGCTGGGACTGTGCAGGATGGTGCTGGGGGCAGTGCAGGATGGTGCTGGAGGGCAGTGCAGGATGGTGCTGGGGGGCAGTGCAGGATGGTGCTGGGCAGTGCAGGATGGTGCTGGGGGGCAGTGCAGGATGGTGCTGGGCAGTGCAGGATGGTGCTGGGACTGTGCAGGATGGTGCTGGGGGCAGTGCAGGATGGTGCTGGGGGCAGTGCAGGATGGTGCTGGGGACTGTGCAGGATGGTGCTGGGGGCAGTGCAGGATGGTGCTGGGCAGTGCAGGATGGTGCTGGGGGCAGTGCAGGATGGTGCTGGGGGGCAGTGCAGGATGGTGCTGGAGGGCAGTGCAGGATGGTGCTGGGCAGTGCAGGATGGTGCTGGGCAGTGCAGGATGGTGCTGGGGGGCAGTGCAGGATGGTGCTGGAGGGCAGTGCAGGATGGTGCTGGGGGGCAGTGCAATGGTGCTGGGGGGCAGTGCAGGATGGTGCTGGAGGGCAGTGCAGGATGGTGCTGGGGGGCAGTGCAATGGTGCTGGGGGCAGTGCAGGATGGTGCTGGAGGGCAGTGCAGGATGGTGCTGGGGGGCAGTGCAGGATGGTGCTGGGGGGCAGTGCAGGATGGTGCTGGGCAGTGCAGGATGGTGCTGGGGGGCAGTGCAGGATGGTGCTGGGCAGTGCAGGATGGTGCTGGGGGCAGTGCAGGATGGTGCTGGGGGGCAGTGCAGGATGGTGCTGGGACTGTGCAGGATGGTGCTGGGGGCAGTGCAGGATGGTGCTGGGCAGTGCAGGATGGTGCTGGGGGCAGTGCAGGATGGTGCTGGGGGGCAGTGCAGGATGGTGCTGGACAGTGCAGGATGGTGCTGGGGGGCAGTGCAGGATGGTGCTGGGACTGTGCAGGATGGTGCTGGGGGCAGTGCAATGGTGCTGGGGGCAGTGCAGGATGGTGCTGGGGGGCAGTGCAGGATGGTGCTGGGGGCAGTGCAGGATGGTGCTGGGGGGCAGTGCAGGATGGTGCTGGGCAGTGCAGGATGGTGCTGGGGGGCAGTGCAGGATGGTGCTGGGCAGTGCAGGATGGTGCGGGGCAGTGCAGGATGGTGCTGGGGGCAGTGCAGGATGGTGCTGGGACTGTGCAGGATGGTGCTGGGGGCAGTGCAGGATGGTGCTGGGCAGTGCAGGATGGTGCTGGGGGCAGTGCAGGATGGTGCTGGGGGGCAGTGCAGGATGGTGCTGGGGGCAGTGCAGGATGGTGCTGGGGGCAGTGCAGGATGGTGCTGGGACTGTGCAGGATGGTGCTGGGGGCAGTGCAGGATGGTGCTGGGCAGTGCAGGATGGTGCTGGGGCAGTGCAGGATGGTGCTGGGGGGCAGTGCAGGATGGTGCTGGGGGCAGTGCAGGATGGTGCTGGGGGGCAGTGCAGGATGGTGCTGGGACTGTGCAGGATGGTGCTGGGGCAGTGCAGGATGGTGCTGGGGGCAGTGCAGGATGGTGCTGGGGGCACTGTGCAGGATGGTGCTGGGGGCAGTGCAGGATGGTGCTGGGCAGTGCAGGATGGTGCTGGGCAGTGCAGGATGGTGTGGGGTGTGCAGGGGGTGCTGGGGGCAGTGGGATGGTGCTGGGGGGTGCAGGATGGTGCTGGGCCTGGGGGCAGGATGGTGCTGGGGTCAGTGCAGGATGGTGCTGGGGGCAGTGCAGGAGGGGTCTGGGGTCTGAGACTGTGCAGGATGGTGCTGGGGGCAGTGCAGGATGGTGCTGGGCCTGGGATGGTGCTGGGGTCTGGGTCAGGGGTCTGAGCCTGGGGGCAGTGTCAGGATGGTGCTGGGGTCAGTGAGCCTGGGGAGGGGTCTGGTGTCTGGGTCTGGGGTGCCTGGGGAGGGGTCTGGGGTCTGGGGTCTGGGTCTGGGGTCTGAGCCTGGGGAGGGGTCTGGGGGGGTCTGAGCCTGGGGAGGGGTCTGGGGTCTGGGTCTGGGGTCTGAGCCTGGGGAGGGGTCTGGGGTCTGGGTCTGAGCCTGGGGAGGGGTCTGGGGTCTGGGTCTGGGGTCTGAGCCTGGGGAGGGGTCTGGGGTCTGGGTCTGGGGTCTGAGCCTGGGGAGGGGTCTGGGGTCTGGATCTGAGCCTGGGGAGGGGTCTGGGGTCTGGGGTCTGGGTCTGGGGTCTGAGCCTGGGGAGGGGTCTGGGGTCTGGGTCTGAGCCTGGGGAGGGGTCTGGGGTCTGGGTCAGGGGTCTGAGCCTGGGGGGAGGGGTCTGGGGTCTGGGTCTGAGCCTGGGGAGGGGTCTGGGGTCTGGGTCAGGGGTCTGAGCCTGGGGGGAGGGGTCTGGGGTCTGGGTCTGAGCCTGGGGAGGGGTCTGGGGTCTGAGCCGGGGAGGGGTCTGGGGTCTGGGTCTGGGGAGGGTCTGGGGTCTGGGTCAGGGGTCTGAGCCTGGGAGGAGGGGTCTGGGGTCTGGGTCTGAGCCTGGGGAGGGGTCTGGGGTCTGAGCCGGGGAGGGGTCTGGGGTCTGGGTCTGGGGTCTGGGCCTGGGGTCTGAGCCCTGGGGGCGCTCAGCGGCAGCCGCTGACATCCTTCCGCCTTCCCCGCAGGGCAGCGCCGGGGCCGCGCCGCTCGGTCCCGGCGCCCCCGCGGTCCCCCCTCGGTTCCCCCCGGGTTCCCCCTCCGGCGCCCCCCAGCGGCCACCCGCCCCCGCCCGGCAGCTCGCCCTATGCGCGGCGGGCCCCGATGGCGAGCGGCGGCCTGAAGCGGCGCTCGGAAGAGGCGGAGCTGGAGCTGGGCTCGCAGGGCTCCCGCTCCGACGAGGAGGAAGCCTCCGACAGCGGCGACGGCGGCGACAGCGGCGACAGCGGCGACAGCTGCGACAGCGACCCCCCCCCCCGCGGCCCCGCCGCCTGCAGCCGTGAGTGGACTCCACCCCCCCTGCCCCCCATCTCTCCCCTGCCCTCCATGTCCCCCCGACCGGGCGGCCCAGGCTAGCCCCGGCCCCGCCTCCGGCCCCGGCCCCGCCGGCCCCGGCCCCGCCCTCCGGCCCCGCCCCCGGCCCCGGCCCCGCCTCCGGCCCCGCCCCCGGCCCCGGCCCAGCCTCCGGCCCCGCCTCCGGCCCCGCCCCGGCGCGCTGTCCCCTGCCCGGGCTGCCCAGGGAAGGGTCTTCCTGCCCAGGCTGCCCCCTGCCCCTGCCCAGGCTGCCCCCTGCCCAGGCTGCCCCCAGCCCCCTGCCCAGGCTGCCCCCAGCCCCTGCCCAGGCTGCCCCCAGCCCCCTGCCCAGGCTGCCCCCAGCCCCCTGCCCAGGCTGCCCCCTGCCCCTGCCCAGGCTGCCCCCTGCCCAGGCTGCCCCCAGCCCCTGCCCAGGCTGCCCCCAGCCCCTGCCCAGGCTGCCCCCTGCCCAGGCTGCCCCCTGCCCAGGCTGCCCCCTGCCCAGGCTGCCCCCAGCCCCTGCCCAGGCTGCCCCCTGCCCAGGCTGCCCCCTGCCCAGGCTGCCCCAGCCCCTGCCCAGGCTGCCCCCGGGGTGGGCAGGGAGGGGTCTGAATAGGGTCTGGGGTTCTCCCTAGGAGGTTCCTGTGCTCCTCAGAGCCCCTGAGCCCCCCGGGGCGGGCAGGGAGGGGTCTGAACGGGGTCAGGGGGTGCTCAGGAGGTTATCAGAGCCCCCGGGGCGGGGTCTGAATGGGGTCAGGGGGTGCTGCTCAGGAGGTTATCAGAGCCCCTCAGAGCCCCCTCCCGGGGCGGGCAGGAAGGGGTCTGAACGGGGTCAGGGGGTGCTCCCGAGCATGTTCCTGCCCCACTGAGACCCCTCCCCTCTTCCCCTCCCCTCTTCCCCCCCCCCGCGCAGCCCCGTCCATCCTGAAACGGCAGCGGCGGCAGCGGCGGCGGCGGCGGCGGCGGCGCCCCTCCCCCTCCCCGCCCCCCCGCCGCCGCCGCCCGGGGGGGGTCCGGAAGAGCGTGCGCTTCGACCGGGTCACCGTGTACTACTTCTCGCGGCGGCAGGGCTTCACCAGCGTGCCCAGCCAGGGGGCAGCTCGCTGGGCATGGCCCCCCGGCACAGCGCCGTCCGCAGCTACAGCCTGGGCGAGTTCGCCCGCCGCCGCCAGGGGCAGCACCGGCAGCGCCTGCGCCAGCACCTCCGCCAGGAGAAGCTGCGCGCCCGCAAGATGAAGGTGGCGCCGCCGCCGGGGGCGGGGGAGGGGAGGGAGGAAGGGGGAAGGGGGGGGGGAGGAGGGGGCTCAGGCACTGGGGAGGGAGATGAGGCAGTGGGGAGGGGGCTCGGGCAAAGGGGCGAAGGGGATCAGGCACTGGAGAGGGAGATGAGGGAGTGGGGAGGGAGATGAGGCAGTGGGGAGGGGCTCGGGCAAAGGGGCGAAGGGGATCAGGCACTGGAGAGGGAGATGAGGGAGTGGGGAGGGAGATGAGGCACTGGGGAGGGGGCTCAGGCACTGAGGAGGAGGCTCAGGCACTGGGGGGAGGGGGATCAGGCGCTGGGGAGGGGGAGATGAGGCAGTGGGGAGGGGGCTCAGGCACTGGGGAGGGGGAGATCAGGCACTGGGGAGAGGGAGAGCAGGCACTGGGGAGGGGCAGATCAGGCACTGGGGAGGGGACTCAGGCACTGGGGAGGGGGCTCAGGCACTGGGGAGGGGGAGATGAGGCAGTGGGGAAGGGGCTCAGGCAGAGGGGAGGGGGCTGGGCCCGGCAGGGGAGAGGGGCTCGGTCCGTGAGAGGAGCGGGTCAGCTCAGCCCCCACGAGGGAGGTCGGGCGCTGGGGAGGGGGCTCAGACAATGGGGAGAGGGAGATGAGGTGCTAGGGAGGGGGATGAGGCACTGGGGAGAGGGAGATGAGGCGCTGGGGAGGGGGATGAGGCACTGGGGAGGGAGAGATGAGGCAGTGGGGAGGGGGCTCAGGCACTGGGGGGAGGGGGCTCGGTCCGTGAGAGGAGTTGGGCAGCTCAGCCCCCAGAGGGAGGTCGGGCGCTGGGGAGGGGGATGAGGCACTGGGGAGGGGGATCAGGCGCTGGGGAGGGAGATGAGGCAGTGGGGAGGGGGCTCAGGCACTGGGGAGAGGGAGATGAGGCGCTGGGGAGGGGGCTCAGGCACTGGGGAGAGGGAGATGAGGCGCTGGGGAGGGGGAGATCTGGCGCTGGGGAGGGGGCTCAGGCACTGGGGAGAGGGAGATGAGGCGCTGGGGAGAGGGAGATCTGGCGCTGGGGAGGGGGCTCAGGCACTGGGGAGAGGGAGATGAGGCACTGGGGAGAGGGAGATGAGGCGCTGGGGAGAGGGAGATGAGGCACTGGGGAGGGGGCTCAGGCACTGGGGAGAGGGAGATGAGGCGCTGGGGAGGGAGATCAGGCACTGGGGAAGGAGAGATGAGGCAGAGGGGAGGGGGCTCAGGTACTGGGGAGAGGGAGATCAGGCGCTGGGGAGGGGGCTCAGGCACTGGGGAGAGGAAGATGAGGCAGTGGGGAGGGGGCTCAGGCACTGGGGAGAGGGAGATGAGGCGCTGGGGAGAGGGAGATCTGGCGCTGGGGAGGGGGCTCAGGCACTGGGGAGAGGGAGATGAGGCGCTGGGGAGGGGGCTCAGGCACTGGGGAGAGGGAGATGAGGCACTGGGGAGAGGGAGATGAGGCGCTGGGGAGAGGGAGATGAGGCGCTGGGGAGGGGGCTCAGGCACTGGGGAGAGGGAGATGAGGCACTGGGGAGAGGGAGATGAGGCGCTGGGGAGAGGGAGATGAGGCGCTGGGGAGGGGGCTCAGGCACTGGGGAGAGGGAGGTGAGGCACTGGGGAGAGGGAGATGAGGCACTGGGGAGGGGGCTCAGGCACTGGGGAGAGGGAGATGAGGCGCTGGGGAGGGAGATCAGGCAGTGGGGAAGGAGAGATGAGGCAGAGGGGAGGGGGCTCAGGTACTGGGGAGAGGGAGATCAGGCGCTGGGGAGGGGGATGAGGCACTGGGGAGAGGGAGATGAGGCACTGGGGAGGGGGCTCAGGCACTGGGGAGAGGAAGATGAGGCGCTGGGGAGAGGGAGATGAGGCGCTGGGGAGGGGGCTCAGGCACTGGGGAGAGGGAGATGAGGCGCTGGGGAGGGGGATCAGGCACTGGGGAGAGGGAGATGAGGCACTGGGGAGAGGGAGATCTGGCGCTGGGGAGGGGGCTCAGGCACTGGGGAGAGGGAGATCTGGCGCTGGGGAGGGGGCTCAGGCTCTGGGGAGGGAGAGATGAGGCAGTGGGGAGGGGGCTCAGGCACTGGGGAGAGGGAGATGAGGCGCTGGGGAGGGGGCTCAGGCACTGGGGAAGGAGAGATGAGGCAGAGGGGAGGGGGCTCAGGTACTGGGGAGAGGGAGATCAGGCGCTGGGGAGAGGGAGATGAGGCACTGGGGAGAGGGAGATGAGGCGCTGGGGAGGGGGCTCAGGCACTGGGGAGAGGGAGATGCGCTGAGGAGGGGGCTCAGGCACTGGGGAGAGAGAGATGAGGCAGTGGGGAGGGGGCTCAGGCACTGGGGAGAGGGACATCAGGCACTGGGGCGCGGGCTCAGGCACTGGGGAGAGGGAGATGAGGCAGTGGGGAGGGGGCTCAGGCGCTGGGGAGAGGGAGATCAGGCACTGGGGAGCGGGCTCAGGCACTGGGGAGAGGGAGATGAGGCAGTGGGGAGGGGGCTCAGGCACTGGGGAGGGGGAGATCAGGCACTGGGGAGGGGAGATCAGGCACTGGGAGAGGGAGAGCAAGCACTGGGGAGGGGGAGAGCAGGCACTGGGGAGGGGGCTCAGGCACTGGGGAGGGGGCTCAGGCACTGGGGAGAGGGAAATGAGGCAGTGGGGAAGGGGCTCAGGCAGAGGGAGGGGGCTCAGCCCGGCAGGGGAGGGGGCTCGGTCTGTGAGAGCAACGGGTCAGCTGAGCCCCCACGAGGGAGGTCGGGCGCTGGGGAGGTGGATGAGGCACTGGGGAGGGGGATCAGGCGCTGGGGAGGGGAGATGAGGCAGTGGGGAGGGGGCTCAGGCACTGGGGAGAGGGAGATGAGGCGCTGGGGAGGGGGCTCAGGCACTGGGGAGAGGGAGATGAGGCGCTGGGGAGGGGGCTCAGGCACTGGGGAGGGAGAGATGAGGCAGTGGGGAGGGGGCTCAGGCACTGGGGGGAGGGGGCTCGGTCCGTGAGAGGAGTTGGGCAGCTCAGCCCCCAGAGGGAGGTCGGGCGCTGGGGAGGGGGCTCAGACAATGGGGAGAGGGAGATGAGGTGCTAGGGAGGGGGCTCAGGCACTGGGGAGGGAGATGAGGCGCTGGGGAGGGGGTTCAGGCACTGGGGAGAGGGAGATGAGGCGCTGGGGAGGGGACTCAGGCACTGGGGAGGGAGAGATGAGGCAGTGGGGAGGGGGCTCAGGCACTGGGGGAGGGAGATGAGGCGCTGGGGAGGGGGCTCAGGCACTGGGGAGAGGGAGATGAGGCGCTGGGGAGGGGGCTCAGGCACTGGGGGGAGGGAGAGATGAGGCAGTGGGGAGGGGGCTCAGGCACTGGGGGGAGGGAGATGAGGTGCTGGGGAGGGGGCTCAGGCACTGGGGAGAGGGGGCACAGCAGGTATGGGGAGAGAGGGAAAGGGGGAAGGGAGAGAGGGAAAGGGAAATGGAGAGAGGGAAAGGGGGAAAGAGGGAAAGGGAGAGAGGGAAAGGGGGAAAGAGGGAAAGGGAGAGAGGGAGAGAGGGAAATGGGGAAAGAGGAAAAGGGAGAGAGGGAAAGGGGGAAAGAGGGAAAGGGAGAGAGGCAGAGAGGGAAAGGGAAAGGGAGAGAGGGAAAGGGGGAAAGGGAGAGAGGGAAAGGGGGAAGGGAGAGAGGGAAAGGGGGAAGGGAGAGAGGGAAAGGGAGAGAGGCAGAGAGGGAAAGGGGGAAAGGGAGAGAGGGAAAGGGGGAAAGGAGAGAGGGAAAGGGGAAAGGGAGAGAGGGAAAGGGGGAAAGAGAGAGGGAAAGGGGGAAAGAGAGAGGGAAAGGGGGAAAGGGAAAGGGAGAGAGGGAAAGGGAGAGAGGGAAAGGGAGAGAGGGAAAGGGAGAGAGGGAAAGGGAGAGAGGGAAAAGAGAGAGGGAAAGAGAGAGGGAAAGAGAGAGGGAAAGAGAGAGGGAAAGGGGGAAAGAGAGAGGGAAAGGGGGAAAGAGAGAGGGAAAGGGGGAAAAGAGAGAGGGAAAGGGGGAAAGGGAGAGAGGGAAAGGGGGAGAGGCAGAGAGGGAAAGGGGAAAAGGGAGAGAGAGAAAGGGAAAGCGAGAAGGAGAGAGGGGAAGGGGGAGAGAGGGAAAGGGGGAGAGGGAAAGGGAGAAAGGGAAAGGGGGAAGGGAGAGAGGGAAAGGGAGAGAGGGAGAGAGGGAAAGGGAGAAAGGGAAAGGGGAAAGAGAGAGGGGAAGAGGGAAAGGAGAGAGGGAAAGGGAGAGAGAGGGAAAGGGAGAGAGGGGAGAGGGAGGGAAAGGGAGAAAGGAGAAAGGGGGGAAAGAGAGAGGGAAAGGGGGAAAGGGAGAGAGGGAAAGGGGAGAGGGAAAGGGAGAGAGGGAAAGGGAGAGAGGGAAAGGGGAGAGAGGGAGAGAGGGGGAAGGGGGAGAGAGAGAGGGAAAGGGGGAAAGAGAGAGGGAAAGGGGGAAAGGGAGAGGGAAAGGGAAAGGGAGAGAGGGAAAAGGAGAGAGAAAGGGGGAAGGGAGAGAGGGAAAGGGAGAGAGGGAGAGAGGGAAAGGGAGAAAGGGAAAGGGGGAAAGAGAGAGGGAAAGGGGGAAAGGGAGAGAGGGAAAGGGAGAGAGGGAAAGGGAGAGAGGGAAAGGGAGAGAGGGAAAGGGAGAGAGGGGAAAGGGAGAGAGGGAAAGGGGGAAAGAGAGAGGAGGGGGGGAAGGGAGAGAGGGGAAGGGAGAGAGGGAAAGGGGAAAGGGAGAGAGAGAAAGGGAAAAGAGAAGGAGAGAGGGAAAGGGGGAGAGAGGGAAAGGGGAGAGGGAAAGGGAGAAAGGGAAAGGGGGAAGGGAGAGAGGGAAAGGGAGAGAGGGGAGAGAGGGAAAGGGAGAAAGGGAAAGGGAGAAAGGGAAAGGAGAGAAGGGAGAGAGGGAAAGGGGGAGAGAGAGGGAAAGGGAGAGAGGGAAAGGAAGAAGGGAGAAGAGGGAAAGGGGGGAAGGGAGAGAGGGAAAGGGAGGAGGGAAAGGGAGAGGGAAAGGAAGAGGGAGAGGAAGAGGAGAGGATAGGGACAAAAGAGGAAAAGGGAGAGAGGGAAAGGGGGAGAGAGGGAAAGGGGGAGAGGGAAGGGGGAGAGGAGAAAGGGGGAGAGGGTAAGGGAAAGGGAGAAAGGGAGAGGGGTAAAGGGAGAGAGGGAGAGGGAAAGGGAGAGAGGGAGAGGGGGAAAGGGAGAGAGGGAGAGGGGGAAAGGGAGAGAGGGAGGGGGAGGGAGAGAGGGAGAGGGGGAAAGGGAGAGGAGGGAGGGGGAGGGGAGAGGGAGAGGGGAGAGGGAGAGAGAGGGAGAGGGGGAGAGAGGAGAGGGGGAGAGAGGGAGAGGGGGAGAGGGGAGAGGGAGAGGGGGAGAGAGGGAGAGAGGGAGAGGGGAGAGAGAGGGGAGAGGGAGAGAGGGAAAGGGAGAGAGGGAGAGAGGGAAAGGGAGAGAGGGAAAGAGAGAGGGAGAGAGGGAAAGAGAGGGAGAGAGGGAGAGGGAGAGGGAGAGAGGAGAGGGAGGGAAAGGGAGAGAGGGAAAGGGAGAGAGGAAAAGGGAGAGAGGGGAGAGGGAAAGAGAGAGAGGGAGGGGATGGGAGAGAGGGAAAGGGAGAGAGGCAGAGAGGGAAAGGGGAAAAGGGAGAGAGAGAAAGGGAAAGCGAGAAGGAGAGAGGGAAAGGGGGAGAGAGGGAAAGGGGGAGAGGGAGAGGGAGAAGGAAGAAAGGGAAAGGGAGAGAAGAAAAGGGAAAGAGAGGGAAAGGGGAGAAGGGAGAGAGGGAAAAGAGGGAATGGCAAACAGTTTTGAGCTCTGCGCCCCCGGGTTGGCCCTTCCCCCTACCTCCCCACCCCCCACCCTCCCCCGGGGGCAGCGCCTGCTGACACCGCCCTCCCTCCCCCCCCCCCCCTTCCTCCCCTCCCCCTCAGCTGACCCGGAACGGGACGGTGGCCTCGCAGGAGGCGGAAGGGCTGACCCTGGAGGACGTCTCCGACGACGGCATCGACGTGGAGGGGTGGAGGTGGACGAGTGCTTCTTCCTGCAGCCGCTGGCCGCCACGCGGCGCCGGGCCCTGCTGCGGGCCGCCGGCGTGCAGCGCATCGACGCCGAGGAGCGGCAGGAGCTGAGGGCCATCCGCCTCTCCCGCGAGGAGTGCGGCTGCCCCTGCCGCCTCTACTGCGACCCCCAGGCCTGCGCCTGCAGCCAGGCCGGCATCAAGTGCCAGGTGAGGCCGCCCGGGAGGGGGAGGAGGGGAGGGAGGAAGGGGATGAGGGGGAGGAGGGGGAGGAAGGGAGGAGGAGGGGGAGGAAGGGGGGAGGAGGGGGAGGAAGGGGGGGAGGAGGGGGAGGGAAGGGGGGGAGGGGGAGGAAGGGGGAGGAGGGGGAGGAAGGGGGGAGGAGGGGGATGGGGAGGAAAAGGGGGATGGGGAGGAAAGGGGGATGGGGAGGAAAGGGGGATGGGGAGGAAAGGGGGATGGGGAGGAAGGGGGTGGGGAGGAAGGGGGTGGGGAGGAAGGGGGTGTGGGGAGGGGAGGAAGGGGCTGGGGAGGGGAGGAAGGGAAGGAAGGGGCTAGGGAGGAGAGGAAGGGGCTGGGGAGGAGAGGAAGGGGATGGGGAGGGGAGGAAGGCGATGGGGAGGGGAGGAAGGGAGGAGAGGAAGGGAGGGGAGGAAGGGGCTGGGGAGGAGAGGAATGGGATGGGGAGGAGAAGAAAGGGCTGGGGAGGAGAGGAAGGGGCAGGGGAGGGGGAGGAAGGGGCTGGGGAGGGGAGGAAGGGGCAGGGGAGGGAGGAAGGGGCTGGGAGGAGAGGAAGGGCAGGCAGGGAGAGGAAGGGGCTGGGGAGGAGAGGAAGGGGCAGGGAGAGGGGAGGAAGGGGCTGGGGAGGAGAGGAAGGGGCTGGGGAGGGAGGAAGGGGCTGGGGAGGAGAGGAAGGGGCTGGGGAGGGGAGGAAGGGGCTGGGGAGGGGAGGAAGGGGCTGGGGAGGAGAATAAGGGGCTGGGGAGGAGAATAAGGGGCAGGGGAGGGCAGCAGGGGCAGGGGAGGAGAGGAAGGGAAGGAAGGAAGGGGCTAGGGAGGAGAGGAAGGGGATGGGGAGGAGAGGAATGGGATGGGGAGGAGAGGAAGGGGATGGGGAGGAGAGGAAGGGGATGGGGAGGGGAGGAAGGGGCAGGGGAGGGAGGAAGGGAAGGAAGGAAGGGGCTAGGGAAGAGAGGAAGGGGCTGGGGAGGGGAGGAAGGGGCTGGGGAGGGGAGGAAGGGGATGGGGAGGGGAGGAAGGGAGGAGAGGAAGGGAGGGGAGGAAGGGGCTGGGGAGGAGAGGAAGGGAAGGAAGGGGCTAGGGAGGAGAGGAAGGGGCTGGGGAGGGGAGGAAGGGGCTGGGGAGGAGAATAAGGGGCTGGGGAGGAGAATAAGGGGCTGGGGAGGAGAGGAAGGGAAGGAAGGAAGGGGCTAGGGAGGAGAGGAAGGGGCTGGGGAGGAGAGGAAGGGGATGGGGAGGGGAGGAAGGGGATGGGGAGGGGAGGAAGGAGGAGAGGAAGGGGAGGGGAGGAAGGGGCTGGGGAGGAGAGGAAGGGAGGGGAGGAAGGGGCTGGGGAGGAGAGGAAGGGAGGGGAGGAAGGGGCTGGGGAGGAGAGGAAGGATGGGGGGAGGAGAAGAAAGGGCTGGGGAGGAGAGGAAGGGGCAGGGGAGGGGAGGAAGGGGCTGGGGAGGAGAGGAAGGGATGGGGAGGAGAAGAAAGGGCTGGGGAGGAGAGGAAGGGGCAGGGGAGGGGAGGAAGGGGCTGGGGAGGAGAGGAAGGGGCAGGGGAGGGGAGGAAGGGGGCTGGGGAGGGGAGGAAGGGGCTGGGGAGGGGAGGAAGGGGCTGGGGAGGAGAATAAGGGGCTGGGGAGGAGAGGAAGGGGCAGGGGAGGAGAGGAAGGGGCAGGGGAGGAGAGGAAGGGAAGGAAGGAAGGAAGGGGCTAGGGAGGAGAGGAAGGGGCTGGGGAGGAGAGGAAGGGAGGGGAGGAAGGGGCTGGGGAGGAGAGGAAGGGAGGGGAGGAAGGGGCTGGGGAGGAGAGGAAGGGGATGGGGGAGGAGAAGAAAGGGCTGGGGGAGGAGAGGAAGGGGCAGGGGAGGGGAGGAAGGGGCTGGGGAGGAGAGGAAGGGGATGGGGAGGAGAAGAAAGGGCTGGGGGAGGAGAGGAAGGGGCAGGGGAGGGGAGGAAGGGGCTGGGGGAGGAGAGGAAGGGGCAGGGGAGGGAGGAAGGGGCTGGGGAGGGGAGGAAGGGGCTGGGGAGAAGAATAAGGGGCTGGGGAGGAGAGGAAGGGGCAGGGGAGGAGAGGAAGGGGCAGGGGAGGAGAGGAAGGGAAGGAAGGAAGGAAGGGGCTAGGGAGGAGAGGAAGGGGATGGGGAGGAGAGGAAGGGAGGGGAGGAAGGGGCTAGGGGAGGAGAGGAATGGGATGGGGAGGAGAAGAAAGGGCTGGGAGGAGAGGAAGGGAGGGGAGGAGAGGAAGGGAGGGGAGGAAGGGGCAGGGGGAGGAGAGTAAGGGGATGGGAAGGGGAGGAAGGGAAGGAAGGAAGGGGCTGGGGAGGAGAGGAAGGGACAGGGGAGGGGAGGAAGGGACTGGGGAGGAGAGGAAGGGAGGGAGGAGGGGGCAGGGGAGGGACAGGCCAAGGGGCGGGGGCACAGGGGAGGAGGAGCCTCCACCCGAAGGAACCTCCTCCTCGGCGTGAGGATGCTGGCGGGCCCCGATCCGGCTGCCCGGGCGAGCTTGTGGAGTCTCCTTCCCCGGGAGAGCTTCCACCCCACCCCGGGCCGCGGTCCTGGAGGTCCCTTCCGCCCCCCCGGCCCTCCCCCGCCCCGCCGCCGCGCTGCCCCCTCTCCTCCCCGCCCGCGCGCGGCTGCCCGAGCCGTGTCGCCGCAGGTGGACCGAATGTCCTTCCCCTGCGGCTGCTCCCGCGACGGCTGCGGCAACGCCTCCGGGCGCCCCAGGCACAGCAGCACGGCCTCGGTGTTGTAGCAGCTGCCCAGAGGGAGGCTGGGCAGAGCCTGGCACAGGCTGAGGAGGGACTCGGGACAAGGGCTGGGAAGGGGCAGGGTGAGGGGAGAGGGATTGGAGCCGGGAGAGGGGAGGTCGAGAGTGGGGAGGGGGAGGGTTGATGCTGAGGGTGGTGAGACCCTGCCCCAGGCTGCTGCAGAGGTTGGAGCTGCCCTGGCCCCCATCCCAGGTCAGGCCTTGGGGAGGCTCTCAGCTCCCAGCTCTGCTTGGGGCTGTCCCTGCTGGCTGCAGGGAGACCTTTGCCTGTCCCCTCCAGGCCCGTCTGGGATGCTGGGGCCGTGCTGAAGGCACCTCCCAGGCTGGCTCTGGCTGCTGTGGGTGGGAGGGGGCTTGGGGGTGGGCTCGGAACTGCTGCCGCTCTTTGGGGGGGGGGGGGGGGGGGGGAGGGGGGGCGGTCAAATAAAAGGAACCGAGCTGCTGGCAACCTGCTGCTGCCTTTTTGCCCCTTGGCCCCAGGGGCTTCCCAGCCCTCAGCAGCCCCAGGAGCTGAGGCGAGGGGTCTGAATGAGGTCGTAGCGGGATAGGAAGGACGAGATGGGAAGGGGGCTGGGGGGGGGGGGGCGCAAAGATTTGGGGGGCTCCGTGGGTTGATTTGAGGGTCCAAGCCGGGACAAGAGGGTTTGAGGGTGTGCAGAAGGGTCCCTCCAATTCCGTAGGGGTTCGTCTGGGGGTGTCCGGGAGTTGGGGGGGGGGGGGGGGGGTGGTGTCCTGAAGTGGATTCTAGCTGGCCCAAAAGGAGGAGCTGGGAACTGGGCAGGGGGTGGGGGTGGGGGAATGGATTTGGGGGGGCTGTGGGGCGGGATGGTGGGGTTCAGGCAGGCTACAAAGGGTTTCAGGGTGTGCAGAAGGGTCCCTCCGATTCCGCAGGGGTTCGCATAGGGGGTCAGGGTTTTGGGGGGGATCTCTGGGAGGGGGGGCTGAATGGGACTCTGAGGGTGCTGGAGGCCTGGAGCAGGCTGCCCCAGAGAGGTTATGGAGGAATCTCCTTCTCTGGAGACTTCCAAGCCCCCTCTGGCTATGTTCCTGGGTGCCCTGCCCTGGGTGCCCTGCCCTGGCAGGGGGCTTGGGCTGGATGCCCTCCAGAGGTCCCTTCCAGCCCCCTGGCTGTGTTCCTGGGTGCCCTGCCCTGGGTGCCCTGCCCTGGCAGGGGGCTTGGGCTGGATGCCCTCTCCAGATGGTCCCTTCCAGCCCCTCCTGGTTCTGTGTTCCTGGGTGCCCTGCCCCTGCCCTGGTGCCCTGCCCTGGGTGCCCTGCCCTGGCCCTGCCCTGGGGGGGCTTGGGCTGGATGCTCTCCAGAGGTCCCCCCCCGGCTTCCAGCCCCTCCTGGATGTGTTCCTGGGTGCCCTGCCCTGGGTGCCCTGCCCTGGGTGCCCTGCCCTGGCAGGGGGCTTGGGCTGGATGCCCTCCAGAGCGCCCTTCCTCCCCCCCCTGGCTGTGTTCCTGGGTGCCCTGCCCTGGGTGCCCTGCTCTGGGCAGGAGGCATGGGCTGGATGCCCTCCAGAGCGCCCTTCCTCCCCCCTGCCCTGGCTGTGTTCCTGGGTGCCCTGCCCTGGGTGCCCTGCCCTGGGCTGGAGAGGGCTTGGCCTGGATGCTCTCCAGAGGGCTCCCTTCCAGCCCCCCCTGGCTGTGTTCCTGGGTGCCCTGCCCTGGGTGCCCTGCCCTGGGTGCCCTGCCCTGGCAGGGGGCTTGGGCTGGATGCTCTCCAGAGGTCCCTTCCAGCCCCTCCTGGATGTGTTCCTGGGTGCCCTGCCCTGAGTGCCCTGCCCTGGCAGGAGGCATGGGCTGGATGCCCTCCAGAGCGCCCTTCCTGCCCTTCCTCCCCCCTGGCTGTGTTCCTGGGTGCCCTGCCCTGGGTGCCCTGCCCTGGCAGAGGGCTTGGGCTGGATGCTCTCCAGAGGTCCCTTCCACCCCCTCTGGATGAGTTCCTGGGTGTCCTGCTCTGGGTGCCCTGCCCTGGCAGGGGGCTTGGGCTGGATGCTCTCCAGAGGTCCCTTCCAGCCCCCCTGGCTGTGTTCCTGGGTGCCCTGCCCTGGCAGAGGGCTTGGCCTGGATGCTCTCCAGAGGTCCCTTCCAGCCCCCCTGGCTGTGTTCCTGGGTGCCCTGCCCTGGGTGCCCTGCCCTGGCAGGGGGCTTGGGCTGGATGCCCTCCAGAGGTCCCTTCCACCCCCTGGCTGTGTTCCTGGGTGCCCTGCCCTGGCAGGGGGCTTGGCCTGGATGCCCTCCAGAGGTCCCATTCTCTGATTCTGTGGATAGTGACCTGTGTGCCCACACGGGAAGCCTGCAGTGCTTCCTCCATCCCAGCGCAGCCAGCAGCAACTGAGATCCGGGCCGCGGGGAAGGGCTGCACCCAGCTGGGACACTCGGGAGGCTCCGCAGCGCCTGGGGGATGATTAACGAGCACCAACGCTGACGAGGAACGTGGCACCGGGCGAGGAACCAGCGCGGGCAGAAAGGGCATCCACACCCTGCTGGCACCTCTGTCCCTGCCCCTGGCAGTCCAGCAGTCCAGGAAGCCACAGCGGCTGGCAGCAGCCTCAGTGCCAGGCGTTTGCTGGCACCAGCACAGGAGCCCGGCCGCTGTGGGCACCTGCAGCTTCCTCCACCCCCAGCGCCAGGGTCAGGCTTAGCCTCTGTAGGCTCCCGAGGCCGCTGCCACCCCCTGTGTCAGGCCCCTGTAGCCCCCTGTGGCCCTTTGCCCCTCCGTTCCCAGCCCATGTGGCCCCCACCGCCCCTGCCGGGGCCCCGATGTCGGGCGGCGCTAGGACCGCGGCGGCGCCGCCTGCTGCACCTGTAAGCGCGGGGCGGGGGGAAAGGAGGGGAGCAGGTGGAGGCGCCGGCCCCGCCCCTCTGCCGCCCGCCGGCCCCGCCCCTCCCGGGACGGCACCGGCGGCCGCGCGCCCACCGCCGCCGCGCAGCCGGGTGAGCGGGGGCCGGGGGGGTGGGGGGTGGGCGAGGGGCGGCCGGGCTCCGGCTGCGGCTCCGCAAGCCCTGAGCACTGCCGAGGGGACCGGCTCGGACCCGACCCCCAGGGGAATCCTGAGCCGGAGCCGGACCCCCCCCCGCCAAGCCCCTCCTCTCTCCCGGGAGAAAGGGGATCCGGTGCGGAGCCCCTCCCCGAGGCAATGGGGGTCCTGTGCGGAGCTGGCTGCGGAGGAAGGAGGTTGGAGGTGGTCCCGGTGAGCCGCTTCCGTACAGGGAAGAGGGGTCCGGAGGGTCCCGATGCGGAGCTTGCCGCCAGGGAAAAGGGGTCCGGGAGGTGCGGAGGTCCCCTCCCCAGCGGGGCAGCAGGAGTCCAGGGGCACCGTGGGGCAGAGCCCTCCCCCGGAGGGCGGAAGGGATTGCTGGGGGTCCCGGTGCGGCGCCCCTCCCGGGAAAGGAGCCGAGGTTCCAGGGATGGGCTCCTGCGCGGTAGAGACGGGCCGGGAGTCACGGTGTAGAGTCCCTCAACCGGTCCGGGGGGCCAGAACGGAGCCCCGCTCGGAGAAGGTGTTCGGACCGGAGCCCCCAGGGCTGTGCAGTTCCGTGCCCGGCGGTGGGCAACATCCAAGGTGGCCTTTCACCCCCGTGGGGTACCCAGAGCTGCCAGCCAGCCCATCTCCGGGGGTACCACACCCCGGCACCAAGCAGTGGGGGCTCGATGGGACCCTACTTCGTGTCGAGCACTGCCCCCCCCCACATCCCCCCCGCACCCCTCGGCGTCTCTCAGGGCAGAGCCGCGACACGGCGCCCTGGCACAAGGAGCCAAATCCCCCCTTGCAGCACTGAGAACGAACGCGGTGCCAACCCCGGTGCCAGCCCCGGTGCCAGCCCCGGTGCAGCCCTCTGGGGCGCTGCAGCTTTGCTCCCCGCTCCCCGCTGCGAGCTTCTCGCAGTCCTGGCTGCTCCAGCGTCGCCGCCACGTGGAGCACACGGACATGTCGCCCACAGCTGACCCTTTGCTCGCAGCCTCCTGCCGCCGTTGCTTTGCTTTACCTTGATTTATCTTCCTCTTCCCCCCCACCCCCGCCCCTGCCCGGGGGAACTCCTCCCGCTCGCCGCCCCTCCCCACGATTCCTCCCTCTCACACCCTGGAGGTTGCTCCAAATTCCCACCCAAACTCCTCTCCCCCTCTTCCCAGCGCCGTGGAGTCGAGCAGAGGGGTTTGGCCTGGGTTTTCCTGCGGGCAGGATGAGCCCCGGCCCAGCGTGGGGGTGTTGGGGTGGGCTGGATGGGTCGAAGCAGCATCACCCCCCTGGGCGTGCGGGGCCGGTGGCAGAGAGCAGGCGCGCCAGGAGCTGGCGCCGCAGCTCGCCGCTAAAACCCCGCTCAGCGCTTTTTTTGGGGTGGGTTTGGGTTTTTTTTATGGCGGCGGGAGGGGGGAAGCTGTTGGGGCTTTTGATTTGGCTTTTTGCCCTTTTTCAGAGGGGTTGGGGTCGGAGCCCCTCGGGAGCTGCGGCGCCGCTGCCGCGCACAAGCCGGGGCTGCCTCCCTGCGCGCCCCAGTGCCCCCGTCCCCCCGGAGATTAATTAGCAGCGCAAGGCTAACGAGCGCTTCGTTAACGCGGTCACAGCAAAGCGGCGAGGAGGAGACGCTTGGGGAGACGCAGAGATGGTGCAAACGAGGTGGTTTTCCTCCCCCCCCCCCCAAAAGGGTTCCTCTTCGCCGCGCACCTCCGTGTGGGGCAGCAGCTGGCCCCGGGGCTGGGAGGCACAGGTGGGGCCGGAGCAGCGTTGCTCAGGCGGCAGCAGCAGAAGCTGAGGTGCGCTTCTTGCCTTCCTCTCTCCCCTTGCATTCCGGTGCTTTTTGTGGCTTTTTGTCTTTCCCCCTTCCCCGTGGAGCTGCTGCCGCCCGGCCCCGCCGCGGCCCGGGAGCCCTTGGCAGCCAAGCGTGGTCCAGCCGCCGGCTTTGATCGCCGGGGCTCTGAAAGCGCTGAGCCCAGGCACCGCCTCGGCCCTCCTCCTTGCCGCAGCCCAAACTTCCTCGCCCTTGAAGTTGCTGGCAGGTGCCCTTCTCCGCGCCAGAGCCGCACCATTGCCAAAGCGATCCAAAGAAAAGGCCAAAAGAAAAGACGGAGCGGGGGTAGGGGGGGGGGGGGGACGGGACGACGGGACAGGCCGGAGTGGAGGAGGGGGAGGAGGAGGAGGAGGAGATGCTGCTGAAAGGCTCCCGTGGAGCTTGTCGGTGCTGCAGGGGCAGCAGCTCACAAAGTGCAGCTGCGAGAGGTTCGCTGGCGGAGCCGAAGCTCGGCCGCTCTCGGCGCTTTCGCCGCGGGCCGCTGGAGGCTTTGCTGCCGGTGCTGAGCTCTCGGTGGTGCCGCCGCGCTGCGCAGGGCACCGGGCACCGGGCACCGGATCTGCTGCTCCGCTTCAGCCAAGCCCAAAGCGCCGCGGGGGTCTTGCAGAGATTTTCCGTCCCAGCGACGCTACAGGCAGGACAAATCCCTGGGGAGAGCCTTTCCCCGCACCGCCAAAAGCCTTTGGGGCACCTTCGGAGGCTTTGCTTTAGCTCCCTTGTGCTCTGCGTGCACACGGGGGGAGGGGGCGGAGGGGCTGCAGCGGCTGCAGCAGCTCCGTGGTGGGAGAAGCTGCTGGGAGAGTCTCCTGCTCACGGTGCTGGGTCCAGCACACCTCGCAGCTGGTTTTCCTGGCGTGGATTTGGGGGCTGGAAGGGCCCCGGGGAGCGGAGCTCGCAGGGAGTGAACTTTAGGCTGTGTCAGTGCTAGGTTAAGAGCAAGCAGGAGCACCCGAAGTGCCTCCCGAAGTCTCTCAATCGACCTGTGGCTGTCTCTCCTTCTCCCCAGGGAAGTGGAGCGGAGCGCGGCGGAGCGGCATGAAGCACTTCAGCACTGCGCAGCCTTGAAGCACCGATCCGCGGAGGGGACTGCCCCGGGAGCTGCAAAGGGGGAAATAATGAGGCTCTTGCGGAGACGCTACAGCCCCTTGAAGGTGGCTTTGGCAGGCGCAGCCTTCCTCATCTTCCTCTTCATCCTGCAGAGGGACGCGGGGAGCAAAGAGGCGCGCGAGGAGCCCTGGCTGAAGAACATCGTCCAGGGGAAGGACCAAGTCCTCGACCTGATGCTGGGGGCGGTCAACAACATCCGAGACTCGATGCCCAAGCTGCAGATCGGAGCTCCGGTGCCGCAGGAGGAAGCGGCGCCCGGCGCTCGCTCCTGCCTGCCTGGGGTCTACACGGCAGCTGAGCTTCAGCCGCTGATGGAGAGACCCCCAAGACCCTGCCAGCCCCGGAGCCGATGGCAAAGCCTTCAAGAAGGATCGCTGGACGGCCGAAGAGACGAAGGAGAAGGAGCGAGGCTACGAGAAGCATTGCTTCAACGCCTTCGCCAGCGACCGCATCTCCCTGCAGCGAGCGCTGGGCCCCGACAGCCGCCCCCGGAGTAAGAGCTGCTGGGCCCGGAGCCCCGCGGCTCCCCTGCTCCCCGCGCAGGGCAGCTTCGGGGAAGCAAAGCCAGCTGGGGCCGGCAGGTCACGGGGCGATGGGGAGGTGGGGGGGCTTGTTGGGGCGCTGAAGGGGAGGCGAGCCGCCAGCAGCAGCCGCAGGCCTGGAGAGCTGTCTTTATGAGGGGGATTCGCCCTGATTTCTGTGCCCTTGGTGGTTGCTTTGGTGGCCAAGGACAAAAGGCAGCGGCAGTGCTTTGTGTGCTCCCCGCGTACCTGCTGGCGGCCCGGGTGCCTCCAGCGTCTCCACCCCTTTTCCTCCTCTCCCTCTTCCCTTCCAGCCGCCCCAGTAATCGGGCTTTGACTTTTCTTAGCCGAGTGGAACAGCCCCGGACCCTGCTGGGCTTGGGGGGGGGCGGGATGAAGGAAGCAGGGGAACCTCCAGAGGCTTCCTCGCCTGCCCTCTGCCCGCTGGCCGAGAGATTGAAGCCTGGCCCCCCCCCAGGCCCTGCCTGCTGGGGAGAGTGGGCTGGGGAAGGCTTGTGGGGTGGAAGAAAAGATTTGAATAGGAGGTAGACCCCGGGCCCCGGCGTGGAAATGGAATGCCCTGTGCTGGCAGGCGATTCTCTGTGTCTAGCAGGTGGAGCGGGGGGGGAGGGAGGGACGCGGGGCCGGGGCAGGGGGTGGGATTCACTCGGGCAGCAGCGGGGGGAAGGGAGAAATCCACTGAAATCCAGGTGGCAGCGAGGCCAGAACCGCAGGGGGGATCGGGTAGGACAAGGCGGGGGTGGCTCCTGTCTTCCCCCCCACCCTGCCCTGAGCGCTGCTTTCCTCTCCCGGAGGTGCATCGACCAGAAGTTCAAGCGGTGCCCGCCCCTGCCCAGCACCAGCGTCGTCATCGTCTTCCACAACGAAGCTTGGTCGACGCTGCTGCGGACGGTGTACAGCGTCCTGCACAGCTCCCCGGCCCTGCTGCTGAAGGAGATCATCCTGGTGGACGACGCCAGCACGGATGGTGGGTGGGGAGCTGCGGTGGGAGGCAGGAGGCAGTGGCAAGGGGAGGCAGGGGTCGGTGGCAAGGGGATGGAGGGGTCGGTGGCAAGGGGATGGAGGAGGCGGCGGCAAGGGGTTGGAGGAGGCAGCGGCAAGGGGAGGCAGGAGGCAGCGGCAAGGGGAGGCAGGAGGCAGCGGCAAGGGGAGGCAGGAGGCAGCGGCAAGGGGAGGCAGGAGGCAGCGGCAAGGGGAGGCAGGAGTCAGTGGGAGGGGAGGCAGGGGTTAGTTGCAAGGGGTTGGAGGAGCCAGTGGCAAGGGGAGGCAGGGGCCAGTGGCAAGGGGTTGGAGGAGCCGGTGGCAAGGGGAGGCAGGGGCCGGTGGCGAGGGAGGCAGGGGCCGGTGGCGAGGGGAGGCAGGGGTTGGTGGCGAGGGGAGGCAGGGGCCGGTGGCGAGGGGAGGCAGGGGCCGGTGGCGAGGGGAGCAGGGGCCGGTGGCGAGGGGAGGCAGGGGCCGGTGGCGAGGAGGCAGGGGCCGGTGGCGAGGGGAGGAGGGGCCGGTGGCGAGGGGAGGCAGGGGCCGGTGGCGAGGGGATGGAGGAGCCGGTGGCGAGGGGATGGAGGGGCCGGTGGCGAGGGATGGAGGAGCCGGTGGCGAGGGGATGGAGGGGCCGGTGGCGAGGGGATGGAGGAGCCGGTGGCGAGGGGATGGAGGAGCCGGTGGCAAGGGGAGGCAGGGGCCACTGGCAAGGGGGAGGCAGGGGCCACTGGCAAGGGGTTGGAGGAGCCAGTGGCAAGGGGAGGCAGGGGCCAGTGGCAAGGGGAGGCAGGGGGCCAGTGGCAAGGAGGCAGGGGCCAGTGGCAAGGGGAGGCAGGGGCCAGTGGCAAGGGGTTGGAGGAGCCAGTGGCAAGGGGTTGGAGGAGCCAGTGGCAAGGGGTTGGAGGAGCCAGTGGCAAGGGGATGGAGGAGCCAGTGGCAAGGGGTTGGAGGAGCCAGTGGCAAGGGGAGGCAGGGGCCAGTGGCAAGGGGTTGGAGGAGCCAGTGGCAAGGGGAGGCAGGGGCCAGTGGCAAGGGGAGGCAGGGGCCAGTGGCAAGGGGATGGAGGAGCCAGTGGCAAGGGGTTGGAGGAGCCACTGGCAAGGGGAGGCAGGGGCCAGTGGCAAGGGGAGGCAGGGGCCAGTGGCAAGGGGAGGCAGGGGCCAGTGGCAAGGGAGGCAGGGGCCAGTGGCAAGGGGAGGCAGGGGCCAGAGGCAGGGGGCCAGTGGCAAGGGGATGGAGGGGTCAGTGGCAAGGGGAGGCAGGAGCCAGTGGCAAGGGGAGGCAGGAGCCAGTGGCAAGGGGAGGCAGGGGCCAGTGGCAGGGGAGGCAGGGGCCAGCGGCGAGGGGAGGCAGGGGCCAGCGGCGAGGGAGGCAGGGGCCAGCGGCGAGGGGAGGCAGGGGCCAGCGGCGAGGGGAGGCAGGGGCCAGCGGCGAGGGAGGCAGGGGCCAGCGGCGAGGGGAGGCAGGGGCCAGCGGCGAGGGAGGCAGGGCCAGCGGCGAGGGGAGGCAGGGGCCAGCGGCGAGGGGAGGCAGGGGCCAGCGGCGAGGGGAGGCAGGGGCCAGCGGCGAGGGGAGGCAGGGGCCAGCGGCGAGGGAGGCAGGGGCCAGCGGCGAGGGAGGCAGGGGCCAGCGGCGAGGGAGGCAGGGGCCAGCGGCGAGGGGAGGCAGGGGCCAGCGGCGAGGGGAGGCAGGGGCCAGCGGCGAGGGGATGGAGGACTCAGCGGCAAGGGGAGGCAGGAGTCAGCGGGCAAGGGGTTGGAGGAGTCAGCGGCAAGGGGAGGCAGGAGTCAGCAAGGGGTTGGAGTCAGCGGGCAAGGGGTTGGAGGAGTCAGCGGGCAAGGGGTTGGAGGAGTCAGCGGGCAAGGGGTTGGAGGAGTCAGCGGGCAAGGGGTTGGAGGAGTCAGCGGGAGGGGATGCAGGGGTCAGTGGCAAGGGGCGGCAGGAGCTAGGGTCAAGGGGAGGCATGGGCTGCAGGTGCTGGGTAGAAGCTTGCACTTGATGCTCTCAGAGGTCCTTTCCGAGAGTCATCATCCTATGGCTCTATGGCCCTGGGGCTCTGCTCCCTCCCCCTGCCCCCCCCTCGCCCACCTGCCCGCCGGGTGCCATCCCCACCAGCTGCGCCAGGGCAACGAACCCTGCGGTCCAGCATCGGGCAGCGGAGAGCTGCCACTTTGCCCTCCCCCGGAAATGAAGGCTCCCTCTCCCCCAGGGCGTCTGCCCGGGCTCCCGAGGAGCTCCCGAGGAGCAGGACTCCGGGGCAGGGCAGGGCAGGGCTTGCTCAGCCGAGCCGCAGCCTGCGCCGTGCTGGCGACGCAGCTGGGATTTGGGGTCCCTTCCCAAGAGGAGTCTCTGCCCATGGAGCTCTTGCTCGGCCACGTCCAGCTTTTGGGTGGCTGCACCTGCCAAGGGAGCAGAGCAATGCCAGGTCCCCTCCGCAGCACCTTGTCCCCCTCCCTCCACGACAGCTCAGCCGCTCGGCGCCGCCGCAGGCGCGGGGCACGACCCGCGCTCAGCCTGGCGATGCCTGCTGCAGCTCTCGTGGGGCTCAGGCAGGGCAGGGGGGCTGGGGGGCGCAGGCCCAGGCCGCTTGCTGTCCCTGCAGAGCACCTGCAGGCCGAGCTGGATCGCTACGTGGAGCAGCTGCAGATCGTGCGAGTCGTGCGGCAGGCGCAGCGCAAGGGGCTGATCACGGCGCGGCTGCTGGGGGCCAGCGTGGCCAGCGGGGACGTCCTCACCTTCCTGGATGCCCACTGTGAGTATCCGCCACCCGCCGGGGGGCCGGAGGGAGCCGGAGGGCTGAAGCTCTCTGCCCTCGACGGCCAAGCCCTCCCCCGCGCCCCAGGCGAGTGTTTCCACGGCTGGCTGGAGCCCCTCTTGTCCCGCATCGCTGAGGAGCCCACGGCCGTGGTCAGCCCTGACATTGCCACCATCGACCTCAACACCTTCGAGTTCTCCAGGCCCCTGCAGCAGGGCAAGCAGCACAGCCGGGGCAACTTCGACTGGAGCCTGACCTTCGGCTGGGAGCTCGTCCCGCCCCGAGAGAGGCAGCGCAGGAGGGACGAGACCTTCCCCATCAAGTGAGCCACCCAGGGGCCCCTCTGCCCGCTTCACGGCGGCTCTGATGCTGGCACAGCTTGGCTCAGCCCTGGGCACGCCGGGCCCGCAGCCAGCCCTGGAGCAGCTGAGCCTGCTGGCTGCCGCAGTGGGCTCGGGGAGGGCTGGCAAAGGGCTGGGGGGGGGGGGCTGTGTGCCGCGAAACTGCCCCTTCCCCCGCTTGGCTTTGCTGCTTCCCCAGCACCTCTCCCCTGTCTCCCCTGCTGCTTCTGGTGCCTCTGCTGGCCCTTCCCAGCGGAGCTTCCCCACCAGATGCTCGGCTGGAGGCGGCTCGGGCGGTTGGTGCCTGGCAGGAGACCCGCGGGCACGGTCAGAGACCAGGGGCTGGCAGGGGAGAGAGTTCCCTCTGGGCTTTGGGGAAGGTGGAGCTCGAAAGGACCTTTGGCAAAAGCAACTTTGAATTGCCTCCAGCACCTCTCTGCCTGGGCAAAGCCTCTCACTGAGGCTTGGATTGCTGTCTTGTGTCTTCTCCCTCCGGGATGCCCAGCAACCTGGGCCCGGGGTGGCACCTGCGCTGGCACAGCAGCAGGCATGTCCCCCGCGGATGGCTCTGCACCAAGCCCCCCGCTTCCAGCCCTTTGTTTTGCACGCAGAGAAGCTCTGCCCAGTTTCTTGCCCCTGACCTCCACCCCGGCGCCCCAACGCCCAGCTGGGTGCTCCCCTGGGACACCCCGGACACCTTGCCTGCCCTGCCTGCATCGTGGCCCCCGGCTGGCAGCAGGGCTGGCTTTGTGCGGAGGTCACCCAGGAGACGTCCCCGTGCCCATAAAGGTCCCTTTGACAGTGAAGCGCTCTGAGCCCTCTCGTCTGCGGGCGGGGACGCAGCCGCTCCGGGAATCACTTTCCGCCGCTTATGGCTCAATCAAAGCCTCTCTGTTCCAGCCTCTCCCAAGGATCAGATGAGAGGAGTTGGAGGCTGAATAGGGTGCTGGTTCCTGCTCTCTGACCTCCCCCTCTGGCTGCGGGGATTGGTTTGCAGTAACCGAATCTTCCTCCCCTCCCTCCACCTTTCGGCTCGGAGGCAGGAGCTGGCGACGAGGCCACTCGGCGTCAATGCCGCTGCTGCTGCCTGCGTCCTGGCAGCCCGGTCCGAGCCGCAGCCGCCACAGCTGGGGGAGCTCGGGGGGGGGGGAGGGCACACTCTGAGGGCCATGGTGTCCCCAGCCTTCGGGTTTCTCCCGCTGCGTTTTTATTTGCACCCTCCCGTGCCCCCACTTCTCCCTCCCTGCAGGTCCCCGACCTTTGCCGGTGGCCTCTTTGCCATCTCCAAGTCCTACTTCGAGCACATCGGCTCCTACGACGACCAGATGGAGATCTGGGGGGGGGAGAACGTGGAGATGTCCTTCCGGGTAAGGATGGCTCAGTGGCCCCCCTCCGAAAAGGTCCTCCTCGGGACGGCTCCTTTCCCGCGGGCACCTGGAGCCTGGCCCCCTCCTCTTCGCCTCAGGCTTTGCCTCGCCGCAGGTCTGGCAGTGCGGAGGCCAAGTGGAGATCATCCCTTGCTCCGTCGTGGGGCACGTCTTCCGCTCCAAGAGCCCCCACACCTTCCCCAAGGGCACCCAGGTCATCTCCAGGAACCTGGTGCGCCTGGCCGAGGTCTGGATGGACGACTACAAAGAGATCTTCTACCGGAGGAACCAGCAAGCCGCTCAGATGGCCAGAGAGGTACCCCGGCGGGCTCCTGCGTCTCCTGGGGTGGGCTGGTCCTGCTTGGGGCTCAAGCCTGAGCAGAGGGAGGAGGGGGAGGAGGAGGGGGAGGAGGAGGGGGAGGAGGAGGAGAGCTCAGCTTGGAGGTGGGAAAGCAAAAGCAACTGGAAAGATGTAGCCCACTCCCCCCCCCAAAAAAAAAAAAAAAAAAAAGAGCAATTTTCAGTTCTCTCTCTCTCTGTTTGGCCAAAACCTTTTTCTAGCTCAAACCCAAAGAGGTGTTTTTTTTTCCTCTATTACAACGCTTCGCTATCTTTCCGTTTTGCAACACCGAAGCTCTGGCAGACCACAGCCGAGCCGGGAGGAGCCCTCTGGCTCAGGAAGGGGTTGGGATTGGGGTTTTTCTTTTGCTCCTTGCTGGCTGCGGGGACCCCTTTAATTTTCTCACGTGACTTCGTTGATAGAAGACCTATGGTGACATTACAGAGCGCCGCCGGCTGCGGAGCAGCTCCGCTGCAAGAACTTCACCTGGTACCTCCGCAACGTCTACCCGGAGATGTCCGTCCCCGACCTCTCGCCAGCTTTTTACGGGGCAGTAAGTGCAGCGGTGCCCGCAGCAGCCTGCGGGGCGCAGCAGCCTGCGGGGCGCAGCCCTGGCCTAGGAGCGGCCCCGGCAAAGCGCTGCCCTTGGGGCTGGGGGCGGCTGCACCGCGGCCGGCTCGCTGCGGGGCTGTGCCGCGGCCGCGTCCATCGCCTCCTCTCGCAGCAGCTGGCACGGCCGGTTGGGGCTCCGGCTGGCGGGCGGGGAGCTGGAATCCAGCAGAGCTGGTTTGGGGCAGGTTGCAGGGTGGGGGACCCGCGGGGATGTGGCACTGGGTGGCACCGGGTGGCACCGGGCAAAAGGGCCGGGAGCTTCCAGCACCGCCCCCCCCCCTCTCCCCCCCCGGCCAGCAGCATCGCGCACGGCGGGGACCTGACAAAGCCACCCGGGGACGGGCAGGGCACGGAGCTCCTGCTCCACTCTCCAGCCTGCTGCTGCCCGAACCAAACCTTTGCCGGGCTCCGAGCGCAGCCCTCCCCGGGCGGGCCAGGCTGCAGCAGGCGCCGGGCGCGGTGCCGGCCGGGGCGAGGCCGGGCGCCGGCTCCCATCCGGCTTCGCCTTCACCTTTGCTTCCCGGAGCCTCGTCCCGGGCTCCTCTCACCTTTGCCTCCGCGGCAGGGCGGCGCTGGCGCCGGCGTTCCTCACCTCCTGGGTAGGGCGAGGCAGCCCACCCCGTGCCCCCAGCTCACCCTCCTGCCCCTTTCTTTTACCCCCAACCCCCCCCACAGATAAAGAACGAAGGCACCAAGAGCTGCCTGGACGTCGGTGAGAACAACCAGGGTGGGAAACCGCTCATCATGTACCCCTGCCACGGGATGGGGGGCAACCAGGTGGGCACCCACCCAACCCCCAGCATCCCCCGCCCTCTTCCCGCAGTCGCTGTCAGTGCGCCCTGGGAGTGACTTTCTGGGGGGTGCAGCAGCCTGAGGTGCCCTCTCTGCCCTCCCCCCAGTACTTCGAGTACACGAGCCAGCGGGAGCTGCGGCACAACATCGGCAAGGAGCTGTGCCTGCAGGCGCGGGGGCGCCGCCGAGCTGGGCGCCTGCCAGTACCGGGGGAAGCCTGGGCATGTGCCAGCCAGCGAGGAGTGGGACCTGACCCAGGTGAGGAGCGCCTCTGCACCCCGGGAATCGGAGCGCCGAGGACGGAAGGGGGCGGAAGGGAGCTCAAAGCTCAGCCAGCTCCAACCCCCCCCGCCCCCCCCCCGCCACCGGCAGGAACACCTCCCACCAGCACGGGTCGCTCAAGGTCTCCTCTGGCCTGGCCTGGAACACCTCCGGGGAGGGGACAGCCTCGGGCTCCCTGGGCACCCTGTGCCAGGCTCTCCTGACCCTCATCCCAAAGCAGTTCTTCCTCATCTCCAGTCACAACTCTTCCCCTCTGCCAGCTCCCAACCCTTCCCCCCTCATCCTGGCCCTGGATCACCTGAGGGGATCTGCTTGCTCACCAGTGGTGCCCCCAGGATTTGGCACTTGGGGCCGCTTCTGTTGAATGCCTTCACCCACCCTGAAGGGGCTGGAGACCCCCTCTGCCAGCCTGCAGGTTGGGCCAGGTTGCCAGCTGGGTGGGAGCTGGTCTGTTGGAGCTCAAGGGGCTCTGCAACGAGACTTGGCCACCTTGGAGCCGTGGCCTGAGGTCGACGGGATGAGGCCCAGGGGCTGAGTCCTGCCCTTGGCTCACAGCCACCCCAGGAAGGCTCCAGGCTGGGGGCAGAGGGGCTGGCAGCTGCCTGGCAGAAAAGGACCTGGGGGTGCTGGTTGACAGCGGCTGGAGAGGAGCCAGGGTGGCCAAGGAGGAGCAGCAGCAGCAGTGGGGTGGGCAGCAGAAGAAGGTGCCCCCAGGCTGGGCACTTGGGGGTGGGGGGCCACAGCTGGCAGCCTGGGGGCAGCCTTGGGGCTCCTCAGGGCCAGGAGGACTTGCAGGGCTGCAGCAGGGCCAGGGAAGGGCAAGGCAGCTGGGGAAGGGGCTGGGGGAGAGGGAGGAGCAGCTGAGGGAGCTGAGGCTGGAGGAGAGGAGGCTGAGGGGAGACCTCCTGGCTGCCTGCAAGTGCCTGAGAGGAGCCTGGAGCCAGCTGGGGGGGGGGTGGGCTCTGGGGCCAGGAGTAGAGGAGATGGCCACAGGCTGCCCTTGGGGGGGGGGCTCAGGGTGGCCTTGAGGAACAATTCCTGCCCCTTGAGGCTTCTCCAGGCCTGGCCCAGGCTGCCCAGGGAGGTGCTGGGGAGGTCCCCACTGCCTGCAGGGCTTCCAGAGCCCTGGAGCTGTGGTGCTGAGGGCCAGGGGTTGGGGGGTTGGGGGTTGGGGGGGGGGGGGGGGCCCTGGGGCAGTGCTGGGTCCAGGGCTGGGCTCCAGGCCCCTCAGAGGTCTCTTCCAAGCCAAGCCACCTCCTCCTGTGCCAGTCCTTCAGCTCTGAGAGCTGTCCTGCTGCAGAGCTTCCCAGCATGGCCTCAGCTCCCAGCCCTGCCTTGCTCCCCCCCGCCCCCCACCCCCCACCTTGCAGGAGGGCTCTGGTGGCCACAGTGGTGCTGGCTGGGTGGACCTCGGAGGCCTTCTCCAACCCCAAACGCTTCCCTGACGCTGTGGCCGGCCCTGCCATGAGGCTCCTCTGCCGCTTCCCCCGGGGGCTCCTCTGCCCCTTCCCCCTTCCCCGGGGGCTGCTCTGCCCCTTCCCCCGGGGGCTGCTCTGCCCCTTCCCCCGGGGGCTCCTCTGCCCCTTCCCCCGGGGGGGCTGCTCTGCCCCTTCCCCCGGGGGCTGCTCTGCCCCTTCCCCCGGGGGCTGCTCTGCCCCCTTCCCCCTTCCCCCGGGGGCTCCTCTGCCCCTTCCCCCGGGGGCTCCTCCTTTCTCCCCTCCCTTCCCGGAGCCCCTGACGGACCTCTGCTCTTTGCCAGGAGCGGCTGATCCGGAACCCGGCGTCCAGCACCTGCCTGACGGCCCGGGGGAAGCACCCAGCCCTGGCCCCCTGCAACCCAGCGGACCCCCACCAGCTCTGGGCCTTCACCTGAGCCTGCAGCAGAGGGCCCCCCTCCCCCCCCCCCCCCCCTCCCCCAAGCCCTCAGCTTGCCTCAAACCAGGCTCAGGAAAACCAGGACCCAGGGAACCTTCCTCCCCTTGTGTCGTTTGAGAAGCAAAAGCCTTTCCCCGGGCTGCCTCCTGGGGGGCTGCATCGTGGGGGGCTGCATCGTGGGGGCATCGCTGCATCGTGGGGGCTGCATCGTGGGGGGCTGCATCGTGGGGCTGCATCTGGGGGGCTGCAGCTGGGGGGCTGCATCCTGGGGGCTGCATCTCGGGGCTGCATCTGGGGGGCTGCAGCTGGAGGGATGCAGCTGGGGGACTGCATCGTGGGGGGCTGCATCTGGGGGCTGCATCTGGAGGGATGCATCGTGGGGGCTGCAGCTGGGAGCTGCTCCTGGGGGGCTGCCTCCTGGGGGGCTGCCTCCTGGGGGGCTGCCTCCTGGGGGGCTGCATCTCGGGGCTGCATCCTGGGGGGCTGCATCCTGGGGGCTGCATCCTGGGGGCTGCATCTGGAGGGATGCATCGTGGGGGGCTGCAGCTGGGAGCTGAATCCTGGGGGATGCATCTCGGGGCTGCATCCTGGGGGATGCATCCTGGGGGGATGCATCTGGGGGCTGCATCCTGGGGGGCTGCAGCTGGGGTCTGCATCTCGGGGCTGCATCTGGGAGGGCTGCATCGTGGGGGGCTGCATCTGGGGGGCTGCATCTGGGAGCTGCATCCTGGGGGCTGCAGCTGGGGGCTGCATCTTGGGTGCTGCATCCTGGGGGGCTGTATCTGGGGGCTGCATCTGGGGGCTGCATCGTGGGGGACTGCATCGTGGGGGACTGCATCGTGGGGGGCTGCATCGTGGGGGGCTGCATCGTGGGGGCTGCATCTGGGGGGCTGCATCTGGGAGCTGCATCCTGGGGGCTGCAGCTGGGGGCTGCATCTTGGGTGCTGCATCCTGGGGGGCTGTATCTGGGGGCTGCATCTGGGGGCTGCATCTTGGGTGCTGCATCGTGGGGGGCTGCATCGTGGGGGGCTGCATCTGGGAGCTGCATCCTGGGGGCTGCAGCTGGGGGCTGCATCTTGGGTGCTGCATCCTGGGGGCTGTATCTGGGGGCTGCATCTGGGGGGCTGCATCTGGGGGGCTGCAGCTGGGGGGCTGCAGCTGGGGGGCTGCATCTTGGGTGCTGCATCTGGGGGCTGCATCCTGGGGGGCTTCATCTGGGGGCTGCATCCTAGGGGGCTGCAGGTGGGGGGATGCATCTGGGGGCTGCAGCTGGGGGCTGCATCTGGGGGCTGCATCCTAGGGGGCTGCAGGTGGGGGGCTGCATTCTGGGGGCTACATCCTGGGGGCTGCATCTGGGGGGCTGCATCTCGGGCTGCATCTGGAGGGATGCAGCTGGGGGACTGCATGGTGGGGGGCTGCAGGTGGGGGGCTGCATCGTGGGGGCTGCATCTTGGGTGCTGCATCCTGGGGGGCTGCATCTGGGGGCTGCCTTGACCTCAGTCCTGTGCCTTTGGAGCCAACCTCAGCTGATGGAACCTCCCCTCTCCCCCGACCCCGACCCCAGCTCTTCAGGGAGCTGCCTCTTGGGTGCTGCTCATTCTTCCCCCCCTCCCCAGCCCCAGCCCCAGCCCCAGGCTCTGACGTTCCCACCCGGGGCGCTGCAGGACTCAAGCCGGGAGCGGAGCTCTGGCGGGCCAGGGGGAGGCCGGTGACCGGGTGCGCAGCTCGGCCCACCAGAAGGTGGATGCCAGGCTCTGCTGCAAGGCAAGGAAAGCCTTCTGGGCGATGCCAAGGGGCTGCCAGGGCCCGGCCCTCTCCTGCCTTGGCACCGGCAGCCTGGTCCCTCGCTGTGGGGCGGGAGGAGGTCAGAGTCGCGCTCGGCTTCGGTTTGGTTCTTCTGGTCCCAGGATGCTGATGCTGGCTCTGCTTGCCCTCAGGCTGAGCTGCAGGAGGGGGAGGGGGTCTTTTCCACCCCCCCTCCTCCCCCCCCACCACCACCACACAGCTCGGAGGCACCGCAGCAGCCTCCCAGAGGGACTCTCACCGTCGGCCTGAGCAGGAGATCTCCTCCCTCCCCTCCCCTCCCCCCGGTGGGCTTCAAGCCCCACGGGTGTAGCTGCAGCTGCCCGTTCGTGGCCACAGCATTTCGAGGGGAGGGAAAAGCCCTCCCGGGGTGGCGTGGGGGTGGGAGAGCCTCTGGGCATGGAGCCTGCCCCTGGGCATGGATCCTCTCTCTGGACATGGATCCTGCCCCTGGGCATGGATCCTCTCTCTGGACATGGATCCTCTCTCTGGACATGGATCCTCTCTCTGGACATGGATCCTGCCCCTGGACATGGATCCTGCCCCTGGACATGGATCCAGCCTCTGGACATGGATCCAGCCTCTGGACATGGATCCTGCCCCTGGACATGATCCTCTCTCTGGACATGGATCCTGCCCCTGGACATGGATCCTCTTTCTGGACATGGATCCTCTTTCTGGACATGGATCCTCTTTCTGGACATGGATCCTCCCTCTGGACATGGATCCTCTCTCTGGACATGGATCCTGCCCCTGGACATGGATCCTCCCTCTGGACATGGATCCTCTCTCTGGACATGGATCCTGCCCCTGGACATGGATCCTGTCTGGACATGGATCCTGCCCCTGGACATGGATCCTGTCTGGACATGGATCCTCTCTCTGGACATGGATCCTGCCCCTGGACATGATCCTTTCTGTGGACATGGATCCTCTCTCTGGACATGGATCGTCCCTCTGACATGGATCCTCTCTCTGGACATGGATCCTGCCCCTGGACATGGATCCTCTCTCTGGACATGGATCCTGCCCCTGGACATGGATCCTCCCTCTGGACATGGATCCTCTCTCTGACATGGATCCTGCCCCTGGACATGGATCCTGTCTGGACATGGATCCTGCCCCTGGACATGGATCCTGTCTGGACATGGATCCTCTCTCTGGACATGGATCCTGCCCCTGGACATGATCCTTTCTGTGGACATGGATCCTCTCTCTGGACATGGATCCTCCCTCTGGACATGGATCCTCTCTCTGGACATGGATCCTGCCCCTGGACATGGATCCTCTCTCTGGACATGGATCCTGCCCCTGGACATGGATCCTCCCTCTGGACATGGATACTGCCCTGGACACTGATCCTGCCCCTGGACACGGATCCTGCCCCTGGACATGATCCTCCCTCTGGACATGGATCCTCTCTCTGGACATGGATCCTCCCTCTGGGCATGGATCCTACCCCTGGACATGGATCCTCTCTCTGGACATGGATCCTGCCCCTGGACACGGATCCTCCCTCTGGACACGGATCCTGCCCCTGGACACGGATCCTGCCCCTGGACACGGATCCTGCCCCTGGACATGATCCTCCCTCTGGACAGGGATCCTCTCTCTGGACATGGATCCTGCCCTGGACACTGATCCTGCCCCTGGACACGGATCCTCTCTCTGGACATGGATCCTGCCCCTGGACATGATCCTCCCTCTGGACATGGATCCTCCCTCTGGACATGGGTCCTCCCTCTGGACATGGATCCTCCCTCTGGACATGGATCCTGCCCCTGGACATGGATCCTCTCTCTGGACATGGATCCTCTCTCTTGACATGGATCCAGCCCCTGGACATGGATCCAGCCTCTGGACATGGATCCAGCCCCTGGACATGATCCTCTCTGGACATGGATCCTCTCTCTGGACATGGATCCTGCCTCTGGACATGGACCCTGCCCCTGGACATGGATCCTCTCTCTGGACACGGATCCTGCCCTGGACACTGATCCTGCCCCTGGACATGGATCCTCCCTCTGGACATGGATCCTGCCCCTGGACATGGATCCTCTCTCTGGACATGGATCCTCTCTCTTGACATGGATCCAGCCCCTGGACATGGATCCAGCCTCTGGACATGGATCCTGCCCCTGGACATGATCCTCTCTCTGGACATGGATCCTCTCTCTGGACATGGACCCTGCCCCTGGACATGGATCCTCTCTCTGGACACGGATCCTGCCCTGGACACTGATCCTGCCCCTGGACATGGATCCTCTCTCTGGACATGGATCCTGCCCCTGGACATGATCCTCCCTCTGGACATGGATCCTGCCTCTGGACATGGATCCTCTCTCTGGACATGGATCCTGCCCCTGGACATGGATCCTCCTTCTGGACATGGATCCTCCCTGGACATGGATCCTCTTTCTGGACATGGATGCTCTCTCTGGACATGGATGCTGCCTCTGGACATGGATCCTCCCTCTGGACAGGGATCCTCTCTCTGGGCATGGATCCTGCCCCTGGACATGGATCCTCTCTCTGGGCATGGATCCTGCCCCTGGACATGGATCCTCTCTCTGGGCATGGATCCTGCCCCTGGACATGGATCCTCTCTCTGGACATGGATCCTGCCCTGGACACTGATCCTGCCCCTGGACATGGATCCTCTCTCTGGACATGGATCCTGCCCCTGGACATGGATCCTGCCCCTGGACATGATCCTGCCTCTGGACATGGATCCTGCCTCTGGACATGGATCCTGCCTCTGGACATGGATCCTCTCTCTGGACATGATCCTCTCTCTGGACATGGAGCCTCTCTCTGGACATGGATCCTGCCCTGGACACTGATCCTGCCCCTGGACACGGATCCTCTCTCTGGACATGGAGCCTCTCTCTGGACATGGATCCTGCCTCTGGACATGGATCCTGCCTCTGGACATGGATCCTCTCTCTGGACATGATCCTCTCTCTGGACATGGAGCCTCTCTCTGGACATGGATCCTGCCCTGGACACTGATCCTGCCCCTGGACACGGATCCTCTCTCTGGACATGGATCCTCTCTCTGGACATGGAGCCTCTCTCTGGACATGGATCCTGCCCCTGGACATGGATCCTGCCCCTGGACATGGATCCTCTGGACATGGATCCTCTCTCTGGGCATGGATCCTCTCTCTGGACATGGATCCTCTCTCTGGACATGGAGCTTCTCTCTGGACATGGATCCTGCCCCTGGACATGGATCCTCTCTCTGGACATGGAGCCTCCTTCTGGACATGGATCCTGCCCCTGGACATGGATCCTCTCTCTGGACATGGATCCTGCCCCTGGACATGGATCCTCTCTCTGGACATGGATCCTGCCCCTGGACATGGATCCTGCCCCTGGACATGGATCCTCTCTCTGGACAGGATCCTCTCTCTGGACATGGATCCTCTCTCTGGACATGATCCTCTCTCTGGACATGGATCCTCTCTCTGGACATGGATCCTCTCTCTGGACATGGATCCTCCTTCTGGACATGGATCCTGCCCCTGGACATGGATCCTCTCTCTGGACATGGATCCTCTCTCTGGACATGGATCCTCTCTCTGGACATGGATCCTGTCTCTGGACATGGGTCCTCCCTCTGGACATGGATCCTCTCTCTGGACATGGATCCTCTCTCTGACATGGATCCAGCCCCTGGACATGGATCCAGCCTCTGGACATGGATCCTGCCCCTGGACATGATCCTCTCTCTGGACATGGATCCTCTCTCTGGACATGGATCCTGCCCCTGGACATGGATCCTCTCTGGACATGGATCCTGCCCCTGGACATGGATCCTCTCTCTGGACATGGATCCTGCCCCTGGACATGGATCCTCTCTCTGGACACGGATCCTGCCCTGGACATGGATCCTGCCCCTGGACACGGATCCTGCCTCTGGACATGGATCCTGCCTCTGGACATGGATGCTCTCTCTGGACATGGATGCTCTCTCTGGACATGGATCCTGCCCCTGGACATGGATCCTGCCCCTGGACATGGATCCTGCCCCTGGACATGGATCCTCCTTCTGGACATGGATCCTCTCTCTGGACATGGATCCTCCTTCTGGACATGGATCCTGCCCCTGGACATGGATCCTCCTTCTGGACATGGATCCTGCCCCTGGACATGGATCCTCCTTCTGGACATGGATCCTGCCCCTGGACATGGATCCTCTCTCTGGACATGGATGCTCTCTCTGGACATGGATCCTGCCTCTGGACATGGATCCTCCCTCTGGACAGGGATCCTCTCTCTGGGCATGGATCCTGCCCCTGGACATGGATCCTCTCTCTGGACATGGATCCTGCCCCTGGACATGGATCCTCTCTCTGGACATGGATCCTGCCCTGGACACTGATCCTGCCCCTGGACATGGATCCTCTCTCTGGACATGGATCCTGCCTCTGGACATGGATCCTGCCTCTGGACATGGATCCTCTCTCTGGACATGGATCCTCTCTCTGGACATGGAGCCTCTCTCTGGACATGGATCCTCTCTCATGGAGCCTCTCTGGACATGGATCCTGCCCCTGGACATGGATCCTGCCCCTGGACATGGATCCTGCCCCTGGACATGGATCCTCTCTCTGGACATGGATCCTCTCTCTGGGCATGGATCCTCTCTCTGGACATGGATCCTCTCTCTGGACATGGATCCTGGATCCTGCCCCTGGACATGGATCCTCTGGACATGGATCCTCTCTCTGGACATGGATCCTGCCCCTGGACATGGATCCTGCCCCTGGACATGGATCCTCTCTGGACAGGATCCTCTCTGGACATGGATCCTCTCTCTGGACATGATCCTCTCTGGACATGGATCCTCTCTCTGGACATGGATCCTCCTTCTGGACATGGATCCTGCCCCTGAACATGGATCCTCTCTCTGGACATGGATCCTCTCTCTGGACATGGATCCTCTCTCTGGACATGGATCCTGTCTCTGGACATGGGTCCTCCCTCTGGACATGGATCCTCTCTCTGGACATGGATCCTCTCTCTTGACATGGATCCAGCCCCTGGACATGGATCCAGCCTCTGGACATGGATCCTGCCCCTGGACATGATCCTCTCTCTGGACATGGATCCTCTCTCTGGACATGGATCCTGCCCCTGGACATGGATCCTCTCTCTGGACATGGATCCTGCCCCTGGACATGGATCCTCTCTCTGGACATGGATCATGGATCCTGCCCCTGGACATGGATCCTCTCTCTGGACACGGATCCTGCCCTGGACACGGATCCTGCCCCTGGACACGGATCCTGCCTCTGGACATGGATCCTGCCTCTGGACATGGATGCTCTCTCTGGACATGGATGCTCTCTCTGGACATGGATCCTGCCCCTGGACACGGATCCTGCCCCTGGACATGGATCCTGCCCCTGGACATGGATCCTCCTTCTGGACATGGATCCTCTCTCTGGACATGGATCCTCCTTCTGGACATGGATCCTGCCCCTGGACATGGATCCTCCTTCTGGACATGGATCCTGCCCCTGGACATGGATCCTCCTTCTGGACATGGATCCTGCCCCTGGACATGGATCCTCTTTCTGGACATGGATGCTCTCTCTGGACATGGATCCTGCCTCTGGACATGGATCCTCCCTCTGGACAGGGATCCTCTCTCTGGGCATGGATCCTGCCCCTGGACATGGATCCTCTCTCTGGACATGGATCCTGCCCCTGGACATGGATCCTCTCTCTGGACATGGATCCTGCCCTGGACACTGATCCTGCCCCTGGACATGGATCCTCTCTCTGGACATGGATCCTGCCCCTGGACATGATCCTGCCTCTGGACATGGATCCTGCCTCTGGACATGGATCCTGCCTCTGGACATGGATCCTCTCTCTGGACATGGATCCTCTCTCTGGACATGGATCCTCTCTCTGGACATGGAGCCTCTCTCTGGACATGATCCTCTCTCTGGACATGGAGCCTCTCTCTGGACATGGATCCTGCCCCTGGACATGGATCCTGCCCCTGGACATGGATCCTGCCCCTGGACATGGATCCTCTCTCTGGACATGGATCCTCTCTCTGGGCATGGATCCTCTCTCTGGACATGGATCCTGCCCCTGGGCATGGATCCTGCCCCTGGACATGGATCCTCTCTCTGGACATGGAGCCTCCTTCTGGACATGGATCCTGCCCCTGGACATGGATCCTCTCTCTGGACATGGATCCTGCCCCTGGACATGGATCCTCTCTCTGGACATGGATCCTCTCTCTGGACATGATCCTCTCTCTGGACATGGATCCTCTCTCTGGACATGATCCTCTCTCTGGACATGATCCTCTCTCTGGACATGGATCCTCTCTCTGGACGTGATCCTCTCTCTGGACATGGATCCTCTCTCTGGGCATGGATCCTCTCTCTGGACATGATCCTCCCTCTGGACATGGATCCTCTCTCTGGACATGGATCCTCTCTCTGGACGTGATCCTCTCTCTGGACATGGATCCTGCCCCTGGACATGGATCCTCCTTCTGGACATGGATCCTGCCCCTGGACATGGATCCTCTTTCTGGACATGGATGGACATGGATCCTTTCTGGACATGGATCCTTTCTCTGGACATGGATCCTCTCTCTGGACATGATCCTCCTCATGGATCCTCTGGACATGATCCTCTCTCTGGACATGGATCCTCTCTCTGGACATGGATCCTCTCTCTGGACATGGATCCTCTCTCTGGGCATGGATCCTCCTTCTGGACATGGATCCTGCCCCTGGACATGGATCCTCTCTCTGGACATGGATGCTCTCTCTGGACATGGATCCTGCCTCTGGACATGGATCCTCTCTCTGGACATGGATCCTCTCTCTGGACATGGATCCTCTCTCTGGACATGGATCCTCTCTCTGGACATGGATCCTGCCTGGACATGGATCCTCTCCCTGGACATGGATCCTGCCCCTGGACATGGATCCTGCCCCTGGACATGGATCCTGCCCCTGGACATGGAGCCTCCCTCTGGACATGGAGCCTCTTTCTGGACATTGATCCTCTCTCTGGACATAGGACCTCAAATAAAGAGCTGATTTATTTTGCAGACATCCTCCGACTTCCCAGCCCTCTTCTGATTTCCTTTCCCCACCCCCTTGCCCTGGGACCTCCCTGGTGCAGCCCCGGAGAGCTTTGGCAGCCTCAGCTCCGGGGCCCAGGGCACATTTGGGGCCGTTCCCACGGGAGCTGCTCTGCCCCTGAGCTGGGCAGGGGGCGGTGCTGCTGTCCCTCCCTCCCTCCCTCCCTCCCTCCATCCCGTGCTGAGCACACCCACCAGGGGCCCTTTGGAGCCCACTCCTGCCAGATAAGAGCAGGAACACAGCAGCTGCTCCTTGCCTGCCCTGTTTTTTGCTCTCCGTGGGGGTTTTGGTTCCTCTCCGGCCCCTGCTCCACTGCCAGCTCACCTCTAAGCCTTGGGGCTCAGCACCACAGCTTACCAACCCACCCCCCTACCCCCACCCAGGATGAGGATTCTACCACTGCCCTCCCTGGGCAGCCTGGGCCAGGCCTGGACAAGCCTGAAGGGGAAGAAATTGATCCTCATGTTACTAGGGAAGAAACCCAACCCCCCCAGCTGGCTGCAGGCTCCTCTGAGGCACTTGCAGGCAGCCAGGAGGTCCCCCCCTCAGCCTCCTCTCCTCCAGCCTCACCCCCCCTCCCCAGCACATGGAATCGTTTGGGTTGGAGAAGGCCTCTGAGGTCATCGAGGGCAACCACCCACCCAGCACCACTGTGGCCACCAGAGCCCTCCTGCAAGGGGGGGGTGGGGGCGGGGGGAGCAAGGCAGGGCTGGGAGCTGAGGCCATGCTGGGAAGCTCTGCAGCAGGACAGCTCTCAGAGCTGAAGGACTGGCACAGGAGGAGGTGGCTTGGCTTGGAAGAGACCTCTGAGGGGCCTGGAGCCCAGCCCTGGACCCTGCAATGTCCCAGGCTCCCCCCCCAACCCCCAACCCCCAACCCCTGGCCCTCAGCACCACAGCTCCAGGGCTCTGGAAGCCCTGCAGGCAGTGGGGACCTCCCCAGCACCTCCCTGGGCAGCCTGGGCCAGGCCTGGAGAAGCCTCAAGGGGCAGGAATTGTTCCTCAAGGCCACCCTGAGCCCCCCCCCCAGGGCAGCCTGTGGCCATCTCCTCTACTCCTGGCCCCAGAGCCCACCCCCCCCCCCCAGCTGGCTCCAGGCTCCTCTCAGGCACTTGCAGGCAGCCAGGAGGTCTCCCCTCAGCCTCCTCTCCTCCAGCCTCAGCTCCCTCAGCTGCTCCTCCCTCTCCCCCAGCCCCTTCCCCAGCTGCCTTGCCCTTCCCTGGCCCTGCTGCAGCCCTGCAAGTCCTCCTGGCCCTGAGGAGCCCCAAGGCTGCCCCCAGGCTGCCAGCTGTGGCCCCCCACCCCCAAGTGCCCAGCCTGGGGGCACCTTCTTCTGCTGCCCACCCCACTGCTGCTGCTGCTCCTCCTTGGCCACCCTGGCTCCTCTCCAGCCGCTGTCAACCAGCACCCCCAGGTCCTTTTCTGCCAGGCAGCTGCCAGCCCCTCTGCCCCCAGCCTGGAGCCTTCCTGGGGTGGCTGTGAGCCAAGGGCAGGACTCAGCCCCTGGGCCTCATCCCGTCGACCTCAGGCCACGGCTCCAAGGTGGCCAAGTCTCGTTGCAGAGCCCCCTTGAGCTCCAACAGACCAGCTCCCACCCAGCTGGCAACCTGGCCCAACCTGCAGGCTGGCAGAGGGGGTCTCCAGCCCCTTCAGGGTGGGTGAAGGCATTCAACAGAAGCGGCCCCAAGTGCCAAATCCTGGGGGCACCACTGGTGAGCAAGCAGATCCCCTCAGGTGATCCAGGGCCAGGATGAGGGGGAAGGGTTGGGAGCTGGCAGAGGGGAAGAGTTGTGACTGGAGATGAGGAAGAACTGCTTTGGGATGAGGGTCAGGAGAGCCTGGCACAGGGTGCCCAGGGAGCCCGTGGCTGTCTCCTCCCCGGAGGTGTTCCAGGCCAGGATGAGGATGAAGATGTTGAAGAGAGCCCTGGGGGGGGGGGGGGGGGAAACAAGTGACTGGTCTCCATCTGGAGCTCCCTCTATTCCCCCAAATCCCTCCCTGGGCCTGGCCAGCAGCCAGTTTCTCCCCCAGTGAAGCATGAGCCCATCCAAGCCCCTGCAGGAGGATGCCCTGGGGCAGCCTGTCCAAGGCTTTACTGAAGTCCAGGCACACGACCCCCAGGGCTCTCCTCCCACCCTCTCACTTTGCCAGGCAGGGGCTCAGCACGCTCAGGCATGTCCTCAGCACTCTCAGGCAGGGGCTCAGCACTCTCAGGCAGGTCCTCAGCACGGTCAGGCAGGTCCTCAGCACTCTCAGGCAGGGGCTCAGCACTCTCAGGCAGGTCCTCAGCACGGTCAGGCAGGTCCTCAGCACGGTCAGGCAGGGGCTCAGCACGGTCAGGCAGGGGCTCAGCACGCTCAGGCAGGTCCTCAGCACTCTCAGGCAGGGGCTCAGCACTCTCAGGCAGGACCTCAGCACTCTCAGGCAGGACCTGCCCCTCCTGAGCCCAGCCTGGCTGGGCCTGAGCCCCTGCTTGCCCTGCACATGCGGCGTCGTGGCACTCAGTGACCTGCTCCATGACCTTCCCCTGGCACTGAGGGCAGGATGAGAGTTCCCTGGGTCCTCCTGCTGGCTCTTCTTGTCCAAGGGAAGCGCTTCTGCCAGCCTCCAGCCACCTGGGACCTCCCCAGCCAGCCAGGGCTGCAGGCAGTGATGGAAGGAGGCTTGCTCAGCAGGGCCACCGGCTCCATCAGCACCCTCAGGGGGATGCCATCCCACCCAGAGCCTTGTGTGTGTCTAAGGGGTGTAGGAGACGATTGACCATCTCCTCCTGGGGGCTTCCCTCTGCTCTCATCCCTGTCTTGCAGCTCAGGGGCCGAGCACACCGAGGAGGAGTGGTCTGGCAACTAAAGACTGAAGGGAAAAGGTGCTGAGCTCCTCAGCCCTCCCCTTCAGGGGGGGTTTGCTCTAGTTGGGCTTTGGCCTTTCCAGTGTTCACCCTGCAAAGCCTCACAGAGGCATCCCAGGAACAAAAGCGACGAGGGAGCTGCAGCTGGGGGCCCAAGGGGCTCAGCATCAGGACACACTCGGGGCAGCGTTGGCTGAGGTGCAGGAGCAGGGCCCAGGGGCTCGCGCTGCCTGCCCGCACCCAAGGCTGACCCGAGGTGCACCAAGCGTGTCAGGCTTGCCCTTCCCAGACCCACGGTGTTGCAGAGGGGGTTGGTTAGGGAAGAGAGAAAAGGAGCTGCGGGCAGGAGAAGTCCTCAGCAGGTTGCCCCAGCTGCCCCCTGCGGCTCCCAGGAGCTGCGTCGCTGCCCCTGGAGGACGTCTGCAGCATGTTCTCCTTTCCCACTGCCGCCAGGACGTCTGACGGCCCCGAGAGGGCGGGGGCCTGTCCCAAAGCCCCTTCCAGGTGGGGTCTGTATAGGGGCGCTGAGGGCTGGCTGGGGCTCACAGCCCCGGCCCCGCACGCCCAGGGGTGATGCCGCTTCCGCCCATCCAGCCCGCCCCAACACCCCCCCACGCCGGGCTGGGGCTCATCCTGCCCGCGGGAAAACCCAGGCCAAACCCCTCTGCTCGACTCCACGGCGCTGGGAAGAGGGGGAGAGGAGTCTGGGAGCTGCATCTGGGGGCCCAAGGGGCTCAGCATCAGGACACACTCGGGGCAGCGTTGGCTGAGGTGCAGGAGCAGGGCCCAGGGACTCGCGCTGCCTGCCCGCACCCAAGGCTGACCCGAGGTGCACCAAGCCTGTTCCAGCCCTGGCCTTCAGGGCCCTGTGTGCTTTGGAAGAGGCACCAAGGCTGCCGAGAGCTCTGGGCCACCTGGGTTTCTTCCCGGCCCTCCCACCCTCCCCAGCCCCTTCAAAGCCAGCAGCGCTGCGGCCCCGGCCGCAGACCCGGCCGTCGCCGCTCTCCAGAAGGATGCTGCAACTCCTGCTCCTCGCCGCCCTCGCCCTCTGCGGTGCGTCCCCCGCCGCAGCCCTCCGGCCTCGGCAGCCGCCGGCACTGCCCTCGCTGCCCACTCACTCTCCCCTGTCCTCTCTCCCGCAGGACGCTGCTCCGAGCAGGACCCCGATGGGCAGCAGCGGGTGGTGGGCGGCACCGAGGCGCGCTCGCACGCCTGGCCCTCCCAGGTGGGTCCTTCCCGCCGGCAGGCTCCGAGCGCCGGCAGGGTCGCAGCCCTGCGGCCGTGCGCTGCCGGCCTCCCGTGACGCCTCCCCCCCTCCCCAGATCTCCCTGCAGTACTACTCCGGGGGCAGCTGGTACCACACCTGCGGAGGCTCTCTCATCCAGAGGAACTGGGTGATGACCGCAGCCCACTGCGTGGACCGGTGAGTGCACACCCGGGCCCCACCTCCCGCTTCTGCCGGCACGCAGCCTTGCCCGGCACGCAGCCTGCCCGGCCCGGCCCGCCGCTCCCCGGAGGCCGCTGCTGCTCCTCCGTGCGTGCAGCATCTCCGGGGCCGGCCCTGGGGGCCACCTCCTCGCACAGCTCCCTCGGGCTCCCGGCCCGCAGCCGGCCTCACTCTGTGCCTCGCTCCTTGCCGACAGCAACCTGAACTTCCGCGTCGTGGCCGGGGAGCACAACCTCAACACCAACGAGGGCGCCGAGCAGGTCTTCAGCGTCAGCAAGATCATCATCCACCCCTACTGGAACAGCAACAACGTGGCCGCAGGGTAACGGTCGGGGAGGGGAGCCGGGGGGGGGGAGTGGGGGTGCGGGGGGAGCCCTGCCGCCACCGGAGGGCATCCTCCCAACAGCCTCTTCCTCCCCTCGCCAGCTACGACATCGCCCTGCTGCGCCTGGGCGCCTACGCCACCATCAACCAGTACGTGCAGCTGGCCGTCCTGCCCCAGTCGGGATCCGTCCTGCCCAACAACTACCCCTGCTACATCACGGGCTGGGGGCTCACCCGCAGTGAGTGCCCACAGCCGACAGGCCGGCCCGGGGCGGGGAGGGCTGAGGGCTTCGCTTTAAGCTCTCGGAGGAGTCAGAAGGCTCCAGGCAGGGCTTCGCTCCAGGCGCGGAGGTGTCCAGCGTGCTGCTGCGCTGGGGCTTGCTCAGCAGCGCCTGGGGGCCCTGCCTCGGCAGGGGATGGGGCTGGGGGGGTCGGGGGCGTCGGCGCCTCGCCGGCCGGGTCTCTCGCAGCTCTTTGCTAACCGAGGCTTGGCTGTGCGCAGGCAACGGGCAGCTCTCCAACGTCCTGCTGCAGGCCTACCTGCCCGTGGTTGACTACCAAACCTGCTCCAGCCCCTCCTACTGGGGCTCCACCGTCAAGAGCACCATGGTCTGTGCCGGCGGCGACGGCGTTCGCTCCGGATGCCAGGTACGGACCCGGACCCCCTCCCAGGACCCGGACAGCCCACCCGCACCCCGCTTCTGCCCCCGCTCCCCCTCTCTGACTTGGCTCCCTCGCCCCGGCAGGGTGACTCCGGCGGCCCCCTGAACTGCGCTGTGGACGGTCAGTACCAGGTGCATGGTGTCACCAGCTTCGTCTCCAGCCAGGGCTGCAACGTCCTGCGCAAGCCCACCGTCTTCACCCGCGTCTCTGCCTACATCTCCTGGATCCAGAGCGTAAGGCGACGGCGCCGCCCGCCAGCCGCCGCTCGGCCCCGGCGCCGCCGGCGCTCCGGGCCACCGCCTCGGCCCCTGCTCGCCTCAGCTCCTGCCCTTCTCCTCCTTCCAGGTGATCGCTCAGAACTGAGCAGTGGCCGCAGAGCCCAGGCCCCGCCTCGGCTCCCACCGACGTCATCTTCCCCCACCACCCAGCAGAAGCCTTTCGGACCTCTCCCAGCCCGTGGCAATAAAAAGCTCTTCGTCGGCAATCCAGCTCCTGGGTGGATGCTTTGCCCCTCGGCCCACCAACCCTTCCTCCCCCAGCCCTCAGCACCCTTTCTCCCCCAGCACCCTTCCTCCAGGGTGTCCCTTGGGCTCGGTCCCTCCTCTTCCTCACACCTCAGGAAAGACCCAATGGGAAAGCAATGTGCTGGGGCTGGCTGGGGCTGGCACCTCCAGCCGGCCCTCGGGGACCCTTACAGACCCCAGCTGGCAGGGGCTCTGGGGGGAAAGATTCCACTCTCGGAGCAGCAGCTGCCAAAGCAGCTTCTGGCGCTGCTGGGAGATGCCCTCAAGCTGGGACCCCTCCTCTTCAATGTCTTCATTGACGATCTGGAGGAGGGGATTGAGATAGTCCCTGCAGAGGGACCTTGCCAGGCTGGGCAGATGGGCAGAGGCCAACAGGATGGCATTCAACAAGTCCCCCAACAGCCGCAGCCCCCGCTCCCCGGGGCCCTTCCAGCCCCCAGTCCACGCCAGGAAAACCAGCTGCGAGGTGTGCTGGACCCAGCACCGTGAGCAGGAGACTCCCCCAGCAGCTTCTCCCACCACGGAGCTGCTGCAGCCGCTGCAGCCCCTCCGCCCCCTCCCCCCGTGTGCATGCAGAGCACAAGGGAGCTAAAGCAAAGCCTCCGAAGGTGCCCCAAAGGCTTTTGGCGGTGCGGGGAAAGGCTCTCCCCAGGGATTTGTCCTGCCTGTAGCGTCGCTGGGACGGAAAATCTCTGCAAGACCCCCGCGGCGCTTTGGGCTTGGCTGAAGCGGAGCAGCAGATCCGGTGCCCGGTGCCCGGTGCCCTGCGCAGCGCGGCGGCACCACCGAGAGCTCAGCACCGGCAGCAAAGCCTCCAGCGGCCCGCGGCGAAAGCGCCGAGAGCGGCCGAGCTTCGGCTCCGCCAGCGAACCTCTCGCAGCTGCACTTTGTGAGCTGCTGCCCCTGCAGCACCGACAAGCTCCACGGGAGCCTTCCAGCAGCATCTCCTCCTCCCCCTCCTCCACTCCGGCCTGTCCCGTCGTCCCGTCCCCCCCCACCCCCCCCGCTCCGTCTTTTCTTTTGGCCTTTTCTTTGGATCGCCTTGGCAATGGTGCGGCTCTGGCGCGGAGAAGGGCACCTGCCAGCAACTTCAAGGGCGAGGAAGTTTGGGCTGCGGCAAGGAGGAGGGCCGAGGCGGTGCCTGGGCTCAGCGCTTTCAGAGCCCCGGCGATCAAAGCCGGCGGCTGGACCACGCTTGGCTGCCAAGGGCTCCCGGGCCGCGGCGGGGCCGGGCGGCAGCAGCTCCACGGGGAAGGGGGAAAGACAAAAAGCCACAAAAGGCACCGGAATGCAAGGGGAGAGAGGAAGGCAAGAAGCGCACCTCAGCTTCTGCTGCTGCCGCCTGAGCAACGCTGCTCCGGCCCCACCTGTGCCTCCCAGCCCCGGGGCCAGCTGCTGCCCCACACGGAGGTGCGCGGCGAAGAGGAACCCCTTTGGGGGGGGGAGGGAGGAAAACCACCTCGTTTGCACCATCTCTGCGTCTCCCCAAGCGTCTCCTCCTCGCCGCTTTGCTGTGACCGCGTTAACGAAGCGCTCGTTAGCCTTGCGCTGCTAATTAATCTCCGGGGGGACGGGGGGCACTGGGGCGCGCAGGGAGGCAGCCCCGGCTTGTGCGCGGCAGCGGCGCCGCAGCTCCCGAGGGGGCTCCGACCCCAACCCCTCTGAAAAAGGGCAAAAAGCCAAATCAAAAGCCCCAACAGCTTCCCCCTCCCGCCGCCATAAAAAAACCCAAACCCACCCCAAAAAAAGCGCTGAGCGGGGTTTTAGCGGCGAGCTGCGGCGCCAGCTCCTGGCGCGCCTGCTCTCTGCCACCGGCCCCGCACGCCCAGGGGGGTGATGCTGCTTCGACCCATCCAGCCCACCCCAACACCCCCACGCTGGGCCGGGGCTCATCCTGCCCGCAGGAAAACCCAGGCCAAACCCCTCTGCTCGACTCCACGGCGCTGGGAAGAGGGGGAGAGGAGTTTGGGTGGGAATTTGGAGCAACCTCCAGGGTGTGAGAGGGAGGAATCGTGGGGAGGGGCGGCGAGCGGGAGGAGTTCCCCCGGGCAGGGGCGGGGGTGGGGGGAAGAGGAAGATAAATCAAGGTAAAGCAAAGCAACGGCGGCAGGAGGCTGCGAGCAAAGGGTCAGCTGTGGGCGACATGTCCGTGTGCTCCACGTGGCGGCGAGGTGCTGGCCACGATCGTGACGCTGGAGCAGCCAGGACTGCGAGAAGCCCGGAGCGGGGAGCAAAGCTGCAGCGCCCCAGAGGGCTGCACCGGGACTGGCACCGGGGCTGGCACCGCGTTCGTTCTCAGTGCTGCAAGGGGGGATTTGTCTCCTTGTGCCAGGGCGCCGTGTCGCGGCTCTGCCCTGAGAGATGCCGAGGGGTGCGAGGGGATCTGGGGGGCAGTGCTCGACACGAAGTAGGGTTCCAGACCCACTGCGGATCAGAGCCGGCGGCTGGATGTCGCTTCACTGCCAAGGGCTGTTCCTGAGCTCCAGAGCTCACTCCCAGGGTGGTGCCAGCTCTTAAAGGACTTCACCTGGTACCTCCACAACGTCTACCCGGAGATGTCCGTCCCCGACCTCTCGCCAGCTTTATACGGAGCAGTAAATGCAGAGGTGCCCGCAGCCCCCTGCGGGGCGCAGCCCTGGCCTAGGAGCGGCCCCGGCAAAGCGCTGCCGCTGGGCTGGGGGCGGCTGCACCGCGGCCGGCTCGCTGCGGGGCTGTGCCGCGGCCGCGTCCATCGCCGCCTCTCGCAGCAGCTGGCACGGCCGGTTGGGGCTCCGGCTGGCGGGCGGGGAGCTGGAATCCAGCAGAGCTGGTTTGGGGCAGGTTGCAGAGTGGGGGACCCGCGGGGATGTGGCACTGGGTGGCACCGGGTGGCACCGGGCAAAAGGGCCGGGAGCTTCCAGCACCGCCCCCCCCCCCTCCCCCCCCCGGCCAGCAGCATCGCGCACGGCGGGGACCTGACAAAGCCACCCGGGGACGGGCAGGGCACGGAGCTCCTGCTCCACTCTCCAGCCTGCTGCTGCCCGAACCAAACCTTTGCCGGGCTCCGAGCGCAGCCCTCCCCGGGCGGGCCAGGCTGCAGCAGGCGCCGGGCGCGGTGCCGGCCGGGGCGAGGCCGGGCGCCGGCTCCCATCCGGCTTCGCCTTCACCTTTGCTTCCCGGAGCCTCGTCCCGGGCTCCTCTCACCTTTGCCTCCGCGGCAGGGCGGCGCTAGCGCCGGCGTTCCTCACCTCCTGGGTAGGGCGAGGCAGCCCACCCCGTGCCCCCAGCTCACCCTCCTGCCCCTTCCTTTACCCCCAACCCCCCGCAGATAAAGAACGAAGGCACCAAGAGCTGCCTGGACGTCGGTGAGAACAACCAGGGTGGGAAACCGCTCATCATGTACCCCTGCCACGGGATGGGGGCAACCAGGTGGGCACCCACCAGCATTTCTCCTTCCATTTTACTTGGGGTTGAGACAACCTCTGGACGTGGAACCTGCCCCTGGACATGGAACCTGTCTCTGGACATGGATCCTCCCTCTGGACATGGATCCTCCCTCTGGACATTAACCTGTCTCTGGACATGGATCCTCTCTCTGGACATGGATCCTGCCCCTGGACGTGGAACCTGCCCTGGACGTGGAACCTGCCCTGGACGTGGAACCTGCCCTGGACTGGATCCTGCCTCTGGACATGGATCCTCTCTGGGCATAGGACCTCAAATAAAGAGCTGATTTATTTTGCAGACATCCTCTGACTTCCCAGCTCTCTTCTGATTTCCTTTCCCCACCCCCATCCCCTTGCCCTGGGACCTCCCTGGTGCAGCCCCGGAGAGCTTTGGCAGCCTCAGCTCCGGGGCCCATGGCACATTTGGGGCCGTTCCCACGGGAGCTGCTCTGCCCCTGAGCGGGGCAGGGGCTGTGCTGCTGTCCCTCGCTGTCCCCTCCCGTGCTGAGCACACCAACCAGGGATCATTTGGAGCCCATTCCCACGCCAGACCTCTGCTTTCCTGCCAGGTGAGAGCAGGAACACAGCAGCTGCGTCTCACCTGCCCTGTTTTTCGTTCTGATTGGGCAGTGGTGGTGCTGTGAGCTCTGGGTGAGTGCTGCCCTGGTGGAGCTCCAAGGGCTCCTCCCGCCTGGGGGGGGCTCCATGGCTCTGTGATGAGAGAAGTCTCTTCTCTGGATCCTGCACCCATCAGGGCCAGCTGGGGCACACCACCAAAGGGCACAGGGGGAACAAACCGTCCCCCAAACCGCCCCGAGCCCGAACTGAAAGCCGCGCCCAAACTGAAAGCCGAGCCCAAGATGCTGGAGGAAGAGCCAGGAGGAAGCACAGGTCGCTGCCACCCCTCGCCCCCCTTTCCCCCACCCCGGGCCCCGGTTGCGTTTCCGGGGGGAGCGCTGTCGGCGCCTGGGTGCTCGGCGGACGCCGGCAGCTGCCCGGCCCCAAACTTCCTCCGTGCGGAGCCCAAAGCGCAGCGCTGGCTGCGAGCAGCAGCCGAGCCGCAGGCATGGCCGAGGGCAGGAGCGGCGGCGGCGGCGCTGGGCTCTTGGCCAGGCAGGTCCAGAAGCGCTTCAGCCGGGCGCAGGAGAAGGTACGACCCAGTGCCCGCCCCCGCCCCAAATGCCCTCCTGCCCCTCTGCCGGCGCGCTCCGCTGCCGAGGCGTGGCACACGGCTGCCGCTCAGCACCCATGGGTGCCGCTAGGGTATTCGTTTGGATGCTTCTGGGTGGCCCTGCTCGGTGCTCCGAGGCTTTGGGCTTGAGGGCATCTCCCAGCAGCGCCAGAAGCTGCTTTGGCAGCTGCTGCTCCGAGAGTGGAATCTTTCCCCCCAGAGCCCCTGCCAGCTGGGGTCTGTAAGGGTCCCCGAGGGCCGGCTGGAGGTGCCAGCCCCAGCCAGCCCCAGCACATTGCTTTCCCATTGGGTCTTTCCTGAGGTGTGAGGAAGAGGAGGGACCGAGCCGAAGGGACACCCTGGAGGAAGGGTGCTGGGGGAGAAAGGGTGAGGGCTGGGGGAGGAAGGGTTGGTGGGCCGAGGGGCAAAGCATCCACCCAGGAGCTGGATTGCCGACGAAGAGCTTTTTATTGCCACGGGCTGGGAGAGGTCCGAAAGGCTTCTGCTGGGTGGTGGGGGAAGATGACGTCGGTGGGAGCCGAGGCGGGGCCTGGGCTCTGCGGCCACTGCTCAGTTCTGAGCGATCACCTGGAAGGAGGAGAAGGGCAGGAGCTGAGGCGAGCAGGGGCCGAGGCGGTGGCCCGGAGCGCCGGCGGCGCCGGGGCCGAGCGGCGGCTGGCGGGCGGCGCCGTCGCCTTACGCTCTGGATCCAGGAGATGTAGGCAGAGACGCGGGTGAAGACGGTGGGCTTGCGCAGGACGTTGCAGCCCTGGCTGGAGACGAAGCTGGTGACACCATGCACCTGGTACTGACCGTCCACAGCGCAGTTCAGGGGGCCGCCGGAGTCACCCTGCCGGGGCGAGGGAGCCAAGTCAGAGAGGGGGAGCGGGGGCAGAAGCGGGGTGCGGGTGGGCTGTCCGGGTCCTGGGAGGGGGTCCGGGTCCGTACCTGGCATCCGGAGCGAACGCCGTCGCCGCCGGCACAGACCATGGTGCTCTTGACGGTGGAGCCCCAGTAGGAGGGGCTGGAGCAGGTCTGGTAGTCAACCACGGGCAGGTAGGCCTGCAGCAGGACGTTGGAGAGCTGCCCGTTGCCTGCGCACAGCCAAGCCTCGGTTAGCAAAGAGCTGCGAGAGACCCGGCCGGCGAGGCGCCGACGCCCCCGACCCCCCCAGCCCCATCCCCTGCCGAGGCAGGGCCCCCAGGCGCTGCTGAGCAAGCCCCAGCGCAGCAGCACGCTGGACACCTCCGCGCCTGGAGCGAAGCCCTGCCTGGAGCCTTCTGACTCCTCCGAGAGCTTAAAGCGAAGCCCTCAGCCCTCCCCGCCCCGGGCCGGCCTGTCGGCTGTGGGCACTCACTGCGGGTGAGCCCCCAGCCCGTGATGTAGCAGGGGTAGTTGTTGGGCAGGACGGATCCCGACTGGGGCAGGACGGCCAGCTGCACGTACTGGTTGATGGTGGCGTAGGCGCCCAGGCGCAGCAGGGCGATGTCGTAGCTGGCGAGGGAGGAAGAGGCTGTTGGGAGGATGCCCTCCGGTGGCGGCAGGGCTCCCCCGCACCCCCACTCCCCCCCCGGCTCCCCTCCCCCCGACCGTTACCCTGCGGCCACGTTGTTGCTGTTCCAGTAGGGGTGGATGATGATCTTGCTGACGCTGAAGACCTGCTCGGCGCCCTCGTTGGTGTTGAGGTTGTGCTCCCCGGCCACGACGCGGAAGTTCAGGTTGCTGTCGGCAAGGAGCGAGGCACAGAGTGAGGCCGGCTGCGGGCCGGGAGCCCGAGGGAGCTGTGCGAGGAGGTGGCCCCCAGGGCCGGCCCCGGAGATGCTGCACGCACGGAGGAGCAGCAGCGGCCTCCGGGGAGCGGCGGGCCGGGCCGGGCAGGCTGCGTGCCGGGCAAGGCTGCGTGCCGGCAGAAGCGGGAGGTGGGGCCCGGGTGTGCACTCACCGGTCCACGCAGTGGGCTGCGGTCATCACCCAGTTCCTCTGGATGAGAGAGCCTCCGCAGGTGTGGTACCAGCTGCCCCCGGAGTAGTACTGCAGGGAGATCTGGGGAGGGGGAGAGGCGTCACGGGAGGCCGGCAGCGCACGGCCGCAGGGCTGCGACCCTGCCGGCGCTCGGAGCCTGCCGGCGGGAAGGACCCACCTGGGAGGGCCAGGCGTGCGAGCGCGCCTCGGTGCCGCCCACCACCCGCTGCTGCCCATCGGGGTCCTGCTCGGAGCAGCGTCCTGCGGGAGAGAGGACAGGGGAGAGTGAGTGGGCAGCGAGGGCAGTGCCGGCGGCTGCCGAGGCCGGAGGGCTGCGGCGGGGGACGCACCGCAGAGGGCGAGGGCGGCGAGGAGCAGGAGTTGCAGCATCCTTCTGGAGAGCGGCGACGGCCGGGTCTGCGGCCGGGGCCGCAGCGCTGCTGGCTTTGAAGGGGCTGGGGAGGGTGGGAGGGCCGGGAAGAAACCCAGGTGGCCCAGAGCTCTCGGCAGCCTTGGTGCCTCTTCCAAAGCACACAGGGCCCTGAAGGCCAGGGCTGGAACAGGCTTGGTGCACCTCGGGTCAGCCTTGGGTGCGGGCAGGCAGCGCGAGTCCCTGGGCCCTGCTCCTGCACCTCAGCCAACGCTGCCCCGAGTGTGTCCTGATGCTGAGCCCCTTGGGCCCCCAGATGCAGCTCCCAGACTCCTCTCCCCCTCTTCCCAGCGCCGTGGAGTCGAGCAGAGGGGTTTGGCCTGGGTTTTCCCGCGGGCAGGATGAGCCCCAGCCCGGCGTGGGGGTGTTGGGGCGGGCTGGATGGGCGGAAGCGGCATCACCCCCTGGGCGTGCGGGGCCGGGGCTGTGAGCCCCAGCCAGCCCTCAGCGCCCCTATACAGACCCCACCTGGAAGGGGCTTTGGGACAGGCCCCCGCCCTCTCGGGGCCGTCAGACGTCCTGGCGGCAGTGGGAAAGGAGAACATGCTGCAGACGTCCTCCAGGGGCAGCGACGCAGCTCCTGGGAGCCGCAGGGGGCAGCTGGGGCAACCTGCTGAGGACTTCTCCTGCCCGCAGCTCCTTTTCTCTCTTCCCTAACCAACCCCCTCTGCAACACCGTGGGTCTGGGAAGGGCAAGCCTGACACGCTTGGTGCACCTCGGGTCAGCCTTGGGTGCGGGCAGGCAGCGCGAGCCCCTGGGCCCTGCTCCTGCACCTCAGCCAACGCTGCCCCGAGTGTGTCCTGATGCTGAGCCCCTTGGGCCCCCAGCTGCAGCTCCCTCGTCGCTTTTGTTCCTGGGATGCCTCTGTGAGGCTTTGCAGGGTGAACACTGGAAAGGCCAAAGCCCAACTAGAGCAAACCCCCCTGAAGGGGAGGGCTGAGGAGCTCAGCACCTTTTCCCTTCAGTCTTTAGTTGCCAGACCACTCCTCCTCGGTGTGCTCGGCCCCTGAGCTGCAAGACAGGGATGAGAGCAGAGGGAAGCCCCCAGGAGGAGATGGTCAATCGTCTCCTACACCCCTTAGACACACACAAGGCTCTGGGTGGGATGGCATCCCCCTGAGGGTGCTGATGGAGCCGGTGGCCCTGCTGAGCAAGCCTCCTTCCATCACTGCCTGCAGCCCTGGCTGGCTGGGGAGGTCCCAGGTGGCTGGAGGCTGGCAGAAGCGCTTCCCTTGGACAAGAAGAGCCAGCAGGAGGACCCAGGGAACTCTCATCCTGCCCTCAGTGCCAGGGGAAGGTCATGGAGCAGGTCACTGAGTGCCACGACGCCGCATGTGCAGGGCAAGCAGGGCTCAGGCCCAGCCAGGCTGGGCTCAGGAGGGGCAGGTCCTGCCTGAGAGTGCTGAGGTCCTGCCTGAGAGTGCTGAGCCCCTGCCTGAGAGTGCTGAGGACCTGCCTGAGCGTGCTGAGCCCCTGCCTGACCGTGCTGAGCCCCTGCCTGACCGTGCTGAGCCCCTGCCTGACCGTGCTGAGGACCTGCCTGGACCGTGCTGAGGACCTGCCTGAGAGTGCTGAGCCCCTGCCTGAGAGTGCTGAGGACCTGCCTGACCGTGCTGAGCCCCTGCCTGGCAAAGTGAGAGGGTGGGAGGAGAGCCCTGGGGGTCGTGTGCCTGGACTTCAGTAAAGCCTTGGACAGGCTGCCCCAGGGCATCCTCCTGCAGGGGCTTGGATGGGCTCATGCTTCACTGGGGGAGAAACTGGCTGCTGGCCAGGCCCAGGGAGGGATTTGGGGGAATGGAGGGAGCTCCAGATGGAGACCAGTCACTTGTTTCCCCTCCCCCCCAGGGCTCTCTTCAACATCTTCATCCTCATCCTGTCCTGGAACACCTCCAGGGAGGGGACAGCCCCTCTGCAACAGCATGGGTCTGGGAAGGGCAAGCCTCGCCTGGGCCAGGCTGAGCTCCTCCCATGGGAAGGCGAGCACCTGGTGGGCAAGGGCAAGGCTGTGGGTGTTACCCAGCTGGGCTTTAGTCAAAGACCTTCAGGCAGCATCCTCCTGCCCGCTGAAGGCTTGGAGAGGTGCAGGGTGCGGTGGGGGGAGACGCTGGCTGCCGGCCAGAGGGTGGTGGGAATGGAGGGTGGCTGCGGCTGGCAGCGTTGTTCCCCCAGGGCTCCCTGCTGGGGCCTCCCTGAGCCAGAGCTTTATCCCCTGGGGGAGCAGAGTGAGGGCTCTGAGAGCAGCTGTGCAGGTGACACAAGGTTGGGTGGTGGAAGGGGAGAAGGAGAGGAGAGCAGAGGGAGAGGAGAGGAGAGGAGAGGAGAGGAGAGGAGAGGAGAGGAGAGGAGAGGAGAGGAGAGGAGAGGAGAGGAGAGGAGAGGAGAGGAGAGGAGAGGAGAGAGGAGAGGAGAGGAGAGGAGAGGAGAGGAGAGGAGAGGAGAGGAGAGGAGAGAGGAGAGGAGAGGAGAGGAGAGGGAGAGGAGAGGAGAGGAGAGGAGAGGAGAGGAGAGGAGAGGAGAGGAGAGGAGAGGAGAGAGGAGAGGAGAGGAGAGGAGAGGAGAGGAGAGGAGAGGAGAGGAGAGGAGAGGAGAGGAGAGGAGAGGATTAACCAGGTTGGAAGAGTCCTTTGGGATCACCAAGTCCAACCTCTCACCCAGCACCACCTGATCAACTCAGCCATGGCACCAAGGGCCTCATCCAGGCTCCTCCTAAACACCTCCAGGGGTGGGGACTCCACCACCCCCTGGGCAGCACATCCCCAAGGGCCAATCTCTCTCTGGGAAGAATTCCCTCCTCACCTCCAGCCTAAACCTCCCCTGGTGTGGAGGCTGGAGGAGAGGAGGCTGAGGGAGACCTCCTTGCTCTCTGCACCTCCCTGCTAGGAGACTGGGGCCAGGGGGTGGGGGGGTTGGGGCTCTTCTCCCATGCAACCAGGGTCAGGACAGGAGGAAATGGCCTCAAGCTGTGCCAGGGCAGGTCCAGGCTGGCCTTGAGGAACCATTGCTGCCCTGCAAGGGTCCCCAAGCACTGGCTCAGGCTGCCCAGGGAGATGGTTGCTGGAGGGGTTCCACCCCCGCCCTGGCTGTGGTGCTGAGGGCTGTGGGTCGGGGATGGGGGTGGCTCAGCAGCAGTGGTGGTGCTGTGAGCTGCGGGTGAGTGCCGCCCTGGAGGAGCTCCGAGGGCTCTGAGGTCTCACCTCCGGATCCTGCCCCCCCCCCCCCATCGGGGCCAGCTGGGGCACACCACCAAAGGGCACAGGGGGAACAAACCGTCCCCAAACCGCCCCGAGCCCGCACCGAAAGCCGAGCCCGCACTGAAAGCCAAGCCCGAACAGAAAGCCGAGCCTAAGATGCTGGAGGAAGAGCCAGGAGGAAGCACAGGTCGCTGCCACCCCTCGGCCCCCCCTTCCCCTCCCCCGGGCCCCGGTTGCCTTTCCGGGGGGGGGAGCCCTGTCGGCGCCTGGGTGCTCGGCGGACGCCGGCAGCTGCCCGGCCCCAAACTTCCTCCGTGCGGAGCCCCAGGCGCAGCGCTGGCTGCGAGCAGGAGCCGAGCCGCAGGCATGGCCGAGGGCAGGAGCGGCGGCGGCGGCGGCGCTGGGCTCTTGGCCAGGCAGGTCCAGAAGCGCTTCAGCCGGGCGCAGGAGAAGGTACGACCCAGTGCCCGCCCCCCCCTCGCCCCCTCAAATGCCCTCCTGCCCTCTGCCGGCGCGCTCCGCTGCCGAGGCGTGGCACACGGCTGCCGCTCAGCACCCATGGGTGCCGCTAGGGTATTCGTTCGGATGCTGCTGGGTGGCCCTGCTCGGTGCCCCGAGGCTTTGGGCTTGAGGGCATCTCCCGGCAGCGCCGGAAGCTGCTTTGGCAGCTGCTGCTCTGAGGGTGGAATCTTCCCCCCCTCAAAACCTCTGCCAGGGGACCCCGCGCTGCTGCCCTGGGGGTCCCTGGGGGCCGGCTGGAGGTGCCAGCCCCGGTGAGAGCCAAGCGCGGTCCTGCTCCCGGGCCGGGCGGCAAAGCAGCAGCAGGGCGGGGGGAGGGGAAGGGCTCCGGAAGCAGCCAGGAGCGAAGCACTTTCGGGGTAGTTCCGCGGGGGGGGGGGGGGTGTTCGGGGGTGCCTCATCCTCTTCCCCTCCCCGGGAGAGGAGGCAGCCGGCGCTGCGCTTTTGGGGGCCCAGCTTTTGGGGGCTCCCGGGGCTCGGGGCTAAATTCAGCTCCCTGGCAGCTCTATCAGCCCCGGCCAGCCCCTGGCGGCTTCCGGCAGGGCTGCAGCCTCCCCCCCCCCGACACCCCAAAAGCCTCTTGCGGGGCCCCCAGCCCTGCCCCGGCTGCAAACTCTCCTCACCCTCAGCGCCGGGGCAGCTGCCAGGGCTCTGGGTGCGCAGAGCTGAAGCTGCAGGGGGCAGGGCAGGGGACAGGGCAGGGGGCAGGGCAAGGACTGGCAGGGGGTGACAGGGCAGGGGGTGGCAGGGCAGGGGGTGGTAGGGCAGGGGGTGGCAGGGCAGGGGTGGCAGGGCAGGGACTGGCAGGGCAGGGACTGGCAGGGCAGGGGTGGTAGAGCAGGGGGTGGCAGGGCAGGGGTGGCAGGGCAGGGGGTGGCAGGGCAGGGGGTGGTAGGGCAGGGACTGGCAGGGCAGGGACTGACAGGGCAGGGGTGGTAGAGCAGGGGTGGCAGGGCAGGGGTGGCAGGGCAGGGACTGGCAGGGCAGGGACTGACAGGGCAGGGGTGGTAGAGCAGGGGGTGGCAGGGCAGGGGTGGCAGGGCAGGGGGTGGCAGGGCAGGGGTGGCAGGGCAGGGACTGGCAGGGCAGGGACTGACAGGGCAGGGGTGGTAGAGCAGGGGGTGGCAGGGCAGGGGTGGCAGGGCAGGGGGTGGCAGGGCAGGGACTGGCAGGGCAGGAGGTGGCAGGGCAGGGACTGGCAGGGCAGGGGGGGGCAGGGCAGGGACTGGCAGGGCAGGAGGTGGCAGGGCAGGGGGTGGTAGAGCAGAGGGTGGCAGGGCAGGGGGTGGCAGGGCAGGGGTGGCAGGGCAGGGACTGGCAGGGCAGGGGGGGGCAGGGCAGGGACTGGTAGGGCAGGGGGTGGCAGGGCAGGGGGTGGTAGAGCAGGGGGTGGCAGGGCAGGGGGTGGCAGAGCAGGGGTGGCAAGGCTGGAGGTGGCAGGGCAGGGGGTGGCAGGGCAGGGGGTGACAGGGCAGGGGCTGGCAGGGCAGGGACTGACAGGGCAGGGGTGGCAGGGCAGGGGGTGGCAGGGCAGGGAAGGGGGTGACAGGGCAGGGGGTGGCAGGGCAGGGGGTGGCAGGGCAGGGACTGGCAGGGCAGGGGTGGCAGGGCAGGGGGGCAGGGCAGGGGGTGACAGGGCAGGGGCTGGCAGGGCAGGGACTGACAGGGCAGGGGTGGCAGGGCAGGGGGTGGCAGGGCAGGGGCCTGAAGGGCAGGGGGTGGCAGGGCAGGGACTGGCAGGACAGGGACTGGCAGGGCAGGAGGTGGCAGGGCAGGGGGTGGTAGAGCAGGGGTGGCAGGGCAGGGGGTGGCAGGGCAGGGGCCTGCAGGGCAGGGGGTGGCAGGGCAAGGACTGGCAGGGCAGGGACTGACAGGGCAGGGGTGGCAGGGCAGGGGTGGCAGGGCAGGGGCCTGAAGGGCAGGGGGTGGCAGGGCAGGGACTGGCAGGACAGGGACTGACAAGGCAGGGGTGGCAGGGCAGGGGGTGGCAGGGCAGGGGCCTGCAGGGCAGGGACTGGCAGGGCAGGAGGTGGCAGGGCAGGGGGTGGTAGAGCAGGGGTGGCAGGGCAGGGGGTGGCAGGGCAGGGGCCTGCAGGGCAGGGGGTGGCAGGGCAAGGACTGGCAGGGCAGGGACTGACAGGGCAGGGGTGGCAGGGCAGGGGGTGGCAGGGCAGGGGCCTGCAGGGCAGGCACTGGCAGGGCAAAGGTCTACACCTGAGGAAGGCTTTCGGCAGCGCTGCCCTCACTCCCCACCCACCGGGAGGTAAAGCCCAGTGGGCAGTGGCATGCTGGGGGCTGAGGGCTTCCCTCCTCTTCCTCCTCCTCCTCCTCCTCCTCCTCCTCCTCCTCCTCCTCCTCCTCCTCCTCCTCCTCCTCCTCCTCCTCCTCCTCCTCCTCCTCCTCTCCTCCTCTTCCTCCTCTCCTCCTCCTCTCTCTCCCCCTCAGGTTCTGCAGAAGTTGGGCAAAACAGTGGAGACCAAGGACCAGCAGTTCGAGCAGAGTGCCTACAACTTCCAGCTGCAGCAGGTCACACCCCGGGGCACACAGAAGGGGCCGGGGGCGGGGTGGGGTGGGGTGGGTGGGCTTGGGGGCAGGCCCACCCCGGCCCCTGGGCGCCCTCCCGGGGTCCCTCTGGCCCCTGTGGGCTGATGGAAACCAGCAGGGGGAGGCCTTGCCACGTCCCTTCTCCCTTCTCAGAACGAAGGCAACAGACTCTACAAGGACCTCAAGGCCTTCCTTGGCGCTGTGAAAGGTACAGGAGGCAACTCCCCCCCCGGCCCCAGGACGCCCCGTCCCCCCCCAACAAAACCGGGCTGAGAGACCCCCCGTGGGCACAAGGCAGGAGGGGGCTGAGCACTGCTGCAGACAGTAACAGCCGAGGAGAGGGCTGGGGAGGGAGGAGCAGCGGAGGGAGCTCTGGGGGTGGGGAGGCTGGAGGAGAGGAGGCTGAGGGGAGACCTCCTGGCTCCCTGCAGCTCCCTGAGAGGAGGCTGCAGCCGGGGGTGGGGGGGGGGGGGGGGTGTGGGGGGGTGGGCACAGCCCCCTGGGTCTCAGGTGATAGAAGGCAAGGAAATGTGCTGGGGAGGTAGTCTCTCCCCTCCCCTCCCCTCCCCTCCCCCTCCCCTCCCCCTCCCTCCCCCCTCCCTCCCCTCCCCCTCCCCTCCCCCTCTCCTCCCCTCTCCTCCCTCTCCTCCCCTCTCCTCCCCTCTCCTCCCCTCTCCCCCCTCTCCTCCCTCCCTCTCCTCCTCTCCTCCCCTCTCCTCCTCTCCTCTCCTCTCCTCTCCTCTCCTCTCCTCTCCTCTCTCTCTCTCCTCTCCTCTCCTCTCCTCTCCTCTCCTCTCCTCTCCTCTCTCTCCTCTCCTCTCCTCTCCCTCTCCTCTCCTCTCCTCTCCTCTCCTCTCCTCTCCTCTCCTCTCCTCTCCTCTCCCTCTCCTCTCCTCTCCTCTCCTCTCCTCTCCTCTCCTCTCCTCTCTCCTCTCCTCTCCTCTCTCCCCCTTCCTCTTCTCTTTCTTCTCCCTCTCCTCCTCCCTCTCCTCCTCCCTCTCCTCCTCCCTCTCCTCCTCCCTCTCCTCCTCCCTCTCCTCCTCCCTCTCCTCCTCCCTCTCCTCCTCCCTCTCCTCCTCCCTCTCCTCCCTGGTCTCAGGTGATAGAAGGCAAGGAAATGTGCAGGGGAGGTCGTCTCTCCCTCCCCTCCCTCTCCCCTCCCCTCTCCCTCCCCTCCCTCCCCTCCCCTCCCTCCCTCTCCTCTCCTCCCCTCTCCTCTCCTCTCCTCTCCTCTCCTCTCCCTCTCCTCTCCTCTCCTCTCCTCTCCTCTCCCTCTCCTCTCCTCTCCTCTCCTCTCCTCTCCTCTCTCTCTCCTCTCCTCTCCTCTCCTCTCCTCTCCTCTCCTCTCCTCTCCTCTCTCTCTCTCCTCTCCTCTCCTCCCTCTCCCTCCCTCTCCTCTCCCTCTCCCTCTCCCCTCCCTCTCCCCTCCCCCTCCCCCTCCCCCTCCCCCTCCCCCTCCCCCTCCCCCTCCCCCTCCCCCTCCCCCTCCCTCTCCCTCTCCCCCTCCCTCTCCCCTAGACCTCTCCCTCTCCCTCTCTCCCCTCCCTCTCCCCTCCCTCTCCCTCTCCCCCTCCCCCTCCCCTCCTCTCCCCTGGACCTCACCTCCCGCACTGCCTCCACCCCTGGGACCCCCAGCACAGGGAGGAGCTGGAGCTGCTGGGGAGGCTCCAGAGAAGGAGGCCACAGAGAGGAGCAGAGGCTGTGGGGGCCGGGCTGGGAGGGTTGGGGCTGTGCAGCCTGGAGAAGGAGAAGGCTGCAGGGGAGAGCTCAGAGCAGCTGCCAGCAGCTGCAGAGGCTCCAGGAGAGCTGGGGAGGGCCCCGGGACAAGGGCTGGGAGGGGCAGGGTGAGGGAGGATGGATTGGGGCTGGGAGAGGAGAGGCTGAGAGGGGGAGAGGAGGAAGAAACCGCCGCCAGGGAGGGCTGGGGAAGGTCTCTCCGGGAGCCCGCGGCCGCCTCCTGCCTGAGGGGGTGCTGTTCCTGGATGTCTCGGAGCAGCCTGGTGCCGCTGGTGGGAGGAGGGGGTTCCCCGGGCTGGGCTGGGCTGGGCAGGGGAGGGGGGCTCGGAGCTGGCTGAGCCCCCAGCCCCCTTCCCCTCCCCTCCCCCCACGGCAGGGATGCGGGAGAGCTCGCGGCGCGTGGCCGAGACGCTGCAGGAGCTCTACAGCAGCGAGTGGGACGGGCACGAGGAGCTGCGCGCCATCGCCGCCGTGAGCCCCTCGCCGCGACCCCTCCCCTCCTCCCTCCGACGTTCCCAGCCCCTTCGGGGGCGTGCCAGGGGATGCAGCCAGCCCCTCAGCCAGCTCTGTGTGTGTGTGTGTGTGTGTGTCCCCCCCCCCCCCCGTACAGAGCAACGACCTCCTGTGGGACGACTACGAGAGCAAGCTGGCTGACCAGGCGCTGCGGCTGATGGAGAACTACCTGGCTCAGTTCGGGGACTTCAAGGTACCGCAGCGGGCTCGCCGAGGCTGGAGGAGACCTCGAAGCTCCTCACAGACCCTCCCCCCCCGACTAGACCATGGCACCGGTCCCCTCTTGAGCACCCCCCCCGGGGACGGCGACTCCACCGCCTCCCCCCCCGCCCGCTCCGGGCAGCCCATCCCCAAGGGCGAATCACTCCCTCGGTGAAGAACTTTCTCCTCCCCTCCAGCCTGACCCTCCCCTTGTTCTGGTGCTGGGTTGCAGTGAGGGTCTCCCCTGAGCCTCCTCTCCTCCAGGCTAAGCAAGCCCCAGCTCCCTCAGCCTCTCCTCACAGGGCCTGTGCCCCAGACCCCTCCCCACCTTCATTGCCCTTCTCTGGACACCTTCAAGCCTCTCGATGTCCTCCTTAACCTGAGGGGCCCAGAGCCGGACACAGGACTCCAGGTGTGGCCTCAGCGGTGCTGAGCACAGGGCAGGATGAGCTCCCTGCTCCTGCTGGCCACACTGTTCCTGCTGCAGGCCAGGATGCCCTTGGCCTCCTTGGCCCCCCTGGGCACACTGCTGCCTCATGTTCAGGCAGCTGTCAACCAGCACCCCCCAGGTCCCTCTCTGCTTGGCAGCTCTCAGCCACTTCTGCCCCCAGCCTGCAGCTCTGCCTGGGGGGGGTGCTGTGGCCACAGCGCAGCCCCCGGCCCTGGGACCTGCTCAGTGCCACCCTGTTGGGCTCTGCCCCTCTGCCCAGCCTGGCAAGCAGCCCTCTGCAGGGCCCTTCCGCCCTCTAGCTGACCGACATCTGCTCCCAGCTCGGTGCCAGCTGCACATTCGCTGTTGACTGTCTCAATCTCAATGTGGCCTACCTGGACCTCAGGAAGGCCTTTGACACCGTCCCCCCACAGCAAACTCCTGGCCAAGCTGGCAGCCCCTGGCTTGGACAGGATCACACTGTGTTGGGTTAGGAACTGGCTGGAGGGCCGAGCCCAGAGGGTGGTGGTGAATGGTGCCACAGCCAGCTGGCAGCCAGGCACCAGTGGTGTGCCCCAGGGAGCAGTGCTGGGCCCCATGCTCTTCAACATCTTCATTGATGATCTGGCTGAGGGCATCGAGCCCATCAGCAGTACATTTGCAGATGACACCAAGCTGGGGGCAGGAGTTGATCTGCTGGAGGGCAGAGAGGCTCTGCAGAGGGACCTCGACAGGCTGGACAGATGGGCAGAGTCCAAGGGCAGGAGGTTGAACACATCCCAGTGCCAGGTGCTGCACATTGGCCACAGCCACCCCATGCAGTGCTACAGGCTGGGGGCAGAGGGGCTGAGAGCAGCCAGGCAGAGAGGGACCTGGGGGTACTGGTTGATGGGAGGCTGAACATGAACCTGCAGTGTGCCCAGGCGGCCAAGAAGGCCAATGGCCTCCTGGCCTGCAGCAGGAAGAGTGTGGCCAGCAGGAGCAGGGAGCTCATTCTGCCCCTGGACACTGCACTGGTGAGGCCACACCTTGAGACCTGTGTCCAGCTCTGGGCCCCTCAGTTCAGGAAGGAGGTTGACTTGAGAGGAGGAGGAGGGCAACAAAGCTGGGGAGGGGTCTGGAGCACAGCCCTGTGAGGAGAGGCTGAGGGAGCTGGGGTTGCTTAGCCTGGAGAGGAGGAGACTGAGGGGTGACCTTCTTGCTCTCTCCAACTCCCTGAAGGGAGGTTGTAGCCAGACAGAGGTTGGGCTCTTCTCCCAGGCAGCCAGCACCAGAACAAGAGGACACAGCCTCAGGCTGCGCCAGGGGAGGTTTAGGCTGGAGGTTAGGAGGAAGTTCTACACGGAGAGAGTGATTGCTCCTTGGGATGGGCTGCCTGGGGAGGTGGTGGAGTCACCTTCACTGGAGGTGTTCAGGAGGAGACTAGATGGGTGCCTGGTGCCGTGGGTTTAGTTGTTTGGGTGGGTCGGATTGGTTGATGGGTTGGACGCGATGATCTTGAAGGTCTCTTCCAACCTGGTGTCTTGTATTACTGTATTATTGTATCATAATCCCCTCCTCCAGATCGTCAATGAAGACGTTGAAGAGGATGGGGAGGATGGGGAGGTGCCCCACCCCCTCCCCCTCGAGTGTGGTAGCGGGAGGGGGTGGGGGGGCTGCAATCCCGGCTCACCTTTCCCCCTCCCCCCCCCCTCCAGGAGCGCATCGCCAAGCGGGGCCGCAAGCTGGTGGACTACGACAGCGCCAGGCACCACCTGGAGGCGCTGCAGAGCGCCAAGAGGAAGGACGAGGCCAAAATCGCCAAGGTCCAGCCCCCGACCCCCACCCCTCCCCAACCCCCCATCACCGCCCCCGCCGGCGGGACCCATGCCCGGCACAGCCCCCACCCTGTGCCGTGGACACGGTGAGAAAGACACAGCCCCCCCCCCGCTCCCCTTCTCCTTCCCCTTCTTCCCCTTCTCCTTTCCCTTCTCCTTCTCCTTCTCCTTCTCCTTCTCCTTCTCCTTCTCCTTCTCCTTCTCCTTCTCCTTCTCCTTCTCCTTCTCCTTCTCCTTCTCCTTCTCCTTCTCCTTCTCCTTCTCCTTCTCCTTCTCCTTCTCCTTCTCCTTCTCCTTCTCCTTTCCTTCTCCTTTTCCTTCTCCTTCCCCTTCTCCTTCCCCTTCCCCTTTTTTTCCCCTTCCCCTTCCCCTTCCCCTTCCCCTTCCCCTTCCCCCTTCTCCCTTCTCCCTCTCCTTCCTCCCTCTCCTCCTCCCTCTCCTCCTCCCCCTCCTCCTCCCCTTCCTCCTCCCCCTCCTCCTCCCCCTCCTCCTCCCCCTCCCCCTCCCCTCCCCTTCCCCTTCCCCTTCCCCTTCCCCTCCCCCTCCCCCTCCCCCCCCCCTCCCCCTCCCCCTCCTCCTCCTCCTCCCCTCCTCCTTCCCTTTCCCCTTCCCCTTCCCCTTCCCTTCCCCTTCCCCTTCCCCTTCCCCCTTCTCCCTCTCCTCCTCCCTCTCCTCCTCCCTCTCCTCCTCCCCCTCCACCTCCCCTTCCCCCTCCCCCTCCCCCTCCCCCTCTCCCTCCCCTTCCCCTTCCCCCTCCCCCTCCCCCTTCCCCGTCCCCTTCCCCTTCCCCCTTCCCTTTCCCCCTCCCCACTTCTCCCCCTGCAGGCTGAGGAGGAGTTCAACAAGGCTCAGGCTGTGTTCGAGGAGCTGAACAGAGACCTCCGGGAGGAGCTGCCGGAGCTGTACAGCAGGTACCCGCCTGGCACAGCGGCTGGGGGGCGACACTGAGCGGCTGGGGGGGCGTCCCGGGGCTGGCACCACCCTGCCCAGGAGGCCCTGGCATCCCCAGCACCCCGATCTGCCAGCTGGGGGGCTGGGGAGGGAGGCTAAGGCAGCTCCCCCCAACTTGCTGGGGAGACCCTTGGAGAGGTGTCACCGAGGTCCCCCAAAGCCTCTCCCCCAGCCCCGGGGCACTGCCCCTGGGCACAGCACTGGCAAGGGGGTGCCAGGCAAGGGGCTGCCAGGCAAGGGGTGCCACTGCCCCCGAGGCAGGGAAGAAGTGGGAGGGGGGGTCTCCAGCAGTGCTGAGGAGGAGGTGGGGAGGAGATGGGGAGGAGGTGGGGAGGGAGATGGGGGGAGATGGGGAGGAGGTGGGGAGGAGATGGGGGGAGATGGGGAGGAGGTGGGGAGGAGATGGGGGAGGAGGTGGGGAGGAGATGGGGGAGGAGGTGGGGGGAGATGGGGAGGAGGTGAGGAGGAAGTGGGGGGGAGATAGGGGAGGAGGTGGGGGTGAGATGGGGAGGAGGTGGGGAGGAGGTGGGGGGAGATGGGGGAGGAAGTGGGGGAGATGGGGGAGGAAGTGGGGGGGGAAATGGGGAGGAGATGGGGAGGAGGTGGGGAGGAGATGGGGAGGAGGTGGGGGGAGGAGATGGGGGAGGAGGTGGGGAGGAGATGGGGAGGAGGTGGGGGAGGAGATGGGGGAGATGGGGGGAAATAGGGAGGAGGTGGGGAGGAAATAGGGAGGAGGTGGGGAGGAGGTGGGGAGGAGATGGGGAGGAGGAGATGGGGAGGAGATGGGGAGGAGGAGATGGGGAGGAGATGGGGAGGAGGTGGGGGTGAGATGGGGAGGGGTGGGGAGGAAGTGGGGGGAGATGGGGGAGGAAGTGGGGGGAAATGGGGAGGAGGTGGGGAGGAGGGGGGGGGGAGGTGGGGAGGAGATGGGGAGGAGATGGGGGAGGAGGTGGGGAGGAGGTGGGGAGGAGATGGGGAGGATATGGGGGAGGAGGTGGGGTGGAGATGGGGAGGATATGGGGGAGGAGGTGGGGTGGAGATGGGGAGGATGTGGGGAGATGGGGAGGAGGTGGGGGAGATGGGGAGGAGGTGGGGAGGAAATGGGGGAGATGGGGAGGAAGTGGGGGAGATGGGGGAGGAGGTGGGGAGGAAGTGGGGGGGAGATGGGGGAGGAAGTGGGGGGAGATGGGGGAGGAGGTGGGGAGGAAGTGGGGGGAAATGGGGAGGAGGTGGGGAGGAGGAGATGGGGAGGAGGTGGGTGGAGGGAGGGAGGAGATGGGGAGGAGATCGGGGAGGAGATGGGGGAGGTGATGGGGGAGATGGAGGAGGAGGTGGGGGGAGATGGGGAGGAGATGGGGGAGGAGGTGGGGGGAGATGGGGAGGAGATGGGGGAGACGGGGGAGGAGGTGGGGAGAGGTGGGGAGGAGGTGGAGAGGAGATGGGGGAGGAGGTGGGGAGGTGATGGGGGAGATGGGGAAGGAGATGGGGGAGAGATGGGGAGGAGATGGGGGAGGAGATGGGGGAGATGGGGAGGAGGTGGGGGGAGGAGATGGGGAGGAGATGGGGGAGGAGGTGGGGGGGGAGATGGGGAGAGGTGGGGGAGGAGATGGGGTGGGGTGGGAGGTGGGTGGGAGGGGGCTGTGGCAGGCGGGAGCAGCATCGCTGCCTCGGGAGAGGAAGCTCCGCCGCTTCGCCCTCCCTCCCCGAGGGTCTCCGCCCAGCGCGCCCCCTCCCCCCCCCCCCCCCGTGTCCGCACGGCCGCTGGGTGCTCAGCACCTGCGGCCCCCCCGGGGCAAAGGGCCGAGAGCGCCCCCAGCCCCCAGCGCCTCCCCCCCGTCCCCCCCGCAGCCGCATCGCCTGCTACGTGACCATCTTCCAGAACATCTCCAACCTGCGGGACGTCTTCTACAAGGAGATGAGCAAGGTGGGGCGAAGGGCAGAGACCCACCCCCGTCGCCCCCCGACACCACCCCCCCCCCCGACCCCTCCCCTCCGGCCCCCCAAAACACCCTCTGCCCTCTCCCCGGCTCTCCCCGGGGGCCGGGGGCAGCCCCGAGTGCTCTCGGCGCGGGCCGGGGGTGTTCCCGGCGCTGCTGGGTGGGTGGCCCCGGGGGGGGGTAGGGGAGGGAGGGGGGTCTCCCGCTGATGTGGTGCCCCCCCCCCCGGCCCCCGGCAGCTGAACCGCGACCTCTACGAGGTGATGAGCAGGCTGGACCGGCAGCACTCCGGCAAAGTCTTCATCGTCAAAGGGGTCCCCAGGTAAAGGGGGGTCCCCGAGGCAGAGCGGGCTGGGGGGGGGGGGGGGGGGCTGCCGGGGGCTGCATCCCTTTCCTCCCCCCCCGCCCCGGAAGGCAGAGGGGCAACGGAGCCACCCTGGGAACGGGCTCCCGCGGGGAGGGGACACCCCGTGGCAGAGGCCCCCCCCAGCAGTGCCCAGCCTGGGGGAGGCACAGCCAGGGGGCAGCCAGTGGGGCTGGGGGCTCGGTGACTCCGCTTCTGGCTGTGTGGCACTGGGAGGGGGGACACCGACCTGACCCCCCGCCCCCCGGGGCCAGGCTCTTCTTCTTGAGGGAGGGGGTGCCGGGGGGGGGGGGAGGAGGGTGGGGGGTGTCCTCCTTTGGGGTCGTTGGCTGATCTTGCCAGGCAAGGAGGGGCATCGCCTGCGAGGAGGGGCAGCGGCGCCGTGGGGCCAGGGGCGGGGCCAGGGGCGGGGCCACACATCCCCAAGGGGCGGTGCCACAGGTCCCCCAGGGGCGGTGCCACATGCCCCAAGGGGGCGGAGCCACACGCCCCCAGGGGGTGGTGCCTGTGGCTGCCAGGCTGGGGTCTGACTCCCCCTCTCTCCTGCCCCCTGCAGCCCCCGGCGCTCGCTGGTCATCTCCTCCCCGGTGAGCCCCCCGGCCATGTGCCCCTCCCCCGGGAAGGCACCGGACTGGCAGTCCGCGGTGGAAGAGGAGGTGCCAGAGGCGTGCCCCGGGGCGGGTGGCATCGCCCCTGAGGCCGCCTCCAACGGGGAGCTGGGTGCCACCGTCCCCGGGCCCCCCCCGGCTTCCCCTGCCAGCGCCGGGTCGCTGTCGGAGACGGCCTCGACCTCCAGCGAGGAGGCCCTGGAGCGGAGCCCCGGCCTCAGTGCCGCGCCCCAGGGGAGGGCACGGCGGTGGCAGCCGCAGAACCCGCGGCTGGCTCCCCCGGGCGCCCCGGAGGCAGAGTGGGGAGCCAGGGGCAGCTGCCGGGGGGCGCAGGCAGGGCCCGAGGGCATCGCCGCCGCCCTGGCGCCTCTGATCGTGTCCCAGGCGGTCGCCCAGGCTGCCGGCGCCGAGCCCCCAGAGCCAGCAGATGCCCCTGCAGGGGACCCCTGCCGGCCGGCTGGCATGGCCACCGACTGTGAGGCCCCAGCCCCGGGCTCGGCACCCCCACTCCGATGTGCCCAGCCTGGAGGAGCAGGCTGCGGGCTGCCCACCCCCGGGCGCCGGGCAGGAGCCGGGCTGGCACCGCGCTGCGGCGGGCAGCGGCAGCAGCTCCGGGGAGAGCGTAGAGGTGATGGAGGTGGAGCCAGAGGTGCCCAAAGCTCAGGTGAGACATCCCTGGAGCTGGGGGGACGGACGACACACACGACACACACCGTGGCAGAGCCCCCCCACACCTGTGCCCAGCAGGTGCCCACCCTGGCTTGCCCAGAGAGACCACAACCTGTGCAGGGGGCAGCCAGTGGGGGCTGGGGGGGCACGGGGCTCCATGGGAAAATCTATGCCAGGGTGGCACTGCTTGGCTCTGGCTCCCCAGGCGAGGGGGGATGCCAACCTGACACCCCCTCCCCCCCTGGGCCAGGGTCTTCTTGAGGGCTGCATCGCAGCTGGCTCCGAGGAGCGAGGCTGTGCTGGGGCAGCGGAGCAGGACACCAGCTGGGATGAGAGCCGGGACCCTCCAGCGGCGGCAGCAGCAGCAGCAGCAGCCTCCAGCCAGGCCCCCAGCAGCACCCTCAGCTCCCTGTGAGCCCAGCACAGCAGAGCAGCAGCTTGTGGGGGTCCCAGCAAGGCAGCTCTGGGGCGCCCCCAGCCCACGTCCCACCCCCGGCTGAAAATAAAGGCAGAGGCTGAAAAGGTGGAGAGAGGAGGGGGAGAGAGCTCCAGCCTGCAGGGGGCACACAGCTGGCTGGGCTGAGGGGACTCTGGGGAGGGCCCGGGGAGGGGGTGGGGGTCCCCACCCGTGGGGTTTCTGCTGGCCAGAGGCAGCTGGGGGGAGGGTTTGTCTCCCCTCAGCCTCCTCTCCTCCAGCCTCAACCCCCCCCCAGCTCCCTCAGCTGCTCCTCAAAAGTTCTCCAGACCCTTCTCCTTCTCCTCCAGACCCTTCCCCTTCTCCTCCAGACCCTTCCCCTTCTCCTCCAGACCCTTCCCCTTCTCCTCCAGGCCCTTCCCCTCCTTCTCCAGCCCCTTCTTCTCCTCCAGCCCCTTCTTCTCCTCCAGCCCCTTCTCCCCAGCCCCTTCCCCTTCTCCTCCAGACCCTTCCCCTCCTTCTCCAGCCCCTTCTTCTCCAGCCCCTTCTCCTTCTTCTCCAGCCCCTTCCCCTTCTCCTCCAGCCTCTTCCCCTTCTCCACCAGCCCCTTCCCCTTCTCCTCCAGCCCCTTCCCCTTCTCCACCAGCCCCTTCCCCTTCTCCTCCAGACCCTTCCCCTTCTCTTCCAGACCCTCCCCTTCTCTCTCCCCCTCCAGGCCCTTCCCCTCCTTCTCCAGCCCCTTCTCCTTCCCCTTCTCCTCCAGACCTTTCCCTTCTCCACCAGACCCTTCTTCTTCTCCTCCAGACCCTTCCCCTTCTCCTCCAGACCCTTCCCCTTCTCCTCCAGACCCTTCCTCTTCTCCTCCAGCCCCTTCCCCTTCTCCTCCAGGCCCTTCCCCTCCTTCTCCAGCCCCTTCTCCTTCCCCTTCTCCTCCAGACCCTTCCCCTTCTCCACCAGACCCTTCCCCTTCTCCACCAGACCCCTCTTCCCCTCCTCCAGCCCCTTCTCCTCCTCCAGCCCCTTCCCCTTCTCCTCCTCCAGCCCCTTCCCCTTCTCCTCCTCCAGACCCTTCCCTTCTCCACCAGCCCCTTCTTCTTCTCCACCAGACCCTTCCCCTTCTCCTCCAGACCCTTCCCCTTCTCCTCCAGACCCTCCCCCTCTCCAGGCCCTCCAGGCCCTTCCCTTCCCCTTCTCCTTCTCCAGCCCCTTCTCCTTCCCCTTCCCCTCCTCCAGACCCTTCCCCCTTCTCCTCCAGACCCTTTCCCCTTCTCCACCAGACCCTTCTCCTTCTTCTCCTCCAGACCCTTCCCCCTTCTCCTCCAGACCCTTCCCCTTCTCCTCCAGACCCTTCCTTCTCCTCTCCTCCAGCCCCTTCCCCTTCTCCTCCAGGCCCTTCCCCCTCCTTCTCCAGCCCCTTCTCCTTCCCCTTCTCCTCCAGACCCTTCCCCTTCTCCACCAGACCCTTCCCCTTCTCCACCAGACCCCTCTTCTCCTCCACCAGACCCTTCTTCTTCTCCTCCAGACCCTTCCCCTTCTCCTCCAGACCCTTCCCCTTCTCCTCCAGACCCTTCCTCTTCTCCTCCAGCCCCTTCCCCTTCTCCTCCAGCCCCTTCCCCTTCTCCTCCAGGCCCTTCCCCTCCTTCTCCAGCCCCTTCTCCTTCCCCTTCTCCTCCAGACCCTTCCTCTTCTCCTCCAGCCCCTTCCCCTTCTCCTCCAGGCCCTTCCCCTCCTTCTCCAGCCCCTTCTCCTTCCCCTTCTCCTCCAGACCCTTCCCCTTCTCCACCAGACTCTTCCCCTTCTCCACCAGACCCTTCTTCTTCTCCACCAGACCCTTCCCCTTCCCCTTCAGACCCTTCTTCTTCTCCACCAGACCCTTCCCCTTCCCCTTCAGACCCTTCCCCTTCTCCTCCAGACCCTTCCCCTTCTCCTCCAGACCCTTCCTTTCTCCTCCAGACCCTTCTCTTTCTCCAGCCCCTTCCCCTTCCCCTCCAGCCCCTTCCCCAGCCCTTCAGCTCTCTTCTGCCGATTCAACCCCCTGCTGCCAGCCGCCAGCCCGGTGGCAGAGCTGGCTTGGCTGCGCCGTGGGCTGGCTCCCAGCGAGCAAAGGGTTACCAGGGGAGGTGGTGCTGGGCTGGGGCTTGCCGTCGGAGCGGCCAAACTGGAAAGGTGAGGCAGGGAAAAGGGCACCGCCTGCGCCCGGCCGAGCCCGGGAGCTGCACACGCTGCCCGCCGCCGCTCGCCCAGGCACCGTGGGCGCAGGTAAGAGCTCGGGAAGGGGCTCCTGGGGCGACCCCTCCCCGAAGCCTGCCTTTCCCCGGGAGGCTCGGAGGGGTTTGCTGCAGCAGCGGGCACATGGATCTGCAGCGGGGGCAGCGGAGCTGTGCCATGAAGGAAGCCGAAGCGCGGCTGGGACTGGGCGGGGGGCGGGGGGGGAAGCCGAAATGCCAGCTCGGGGAGGGGGATGGGTGTGGGTGTGTGTGTGTGGTTTTCCAGCTGGATTTCGGGGGGGTGTGGGTGGAAAGTCTGATCCTGCTGCAGCAGGAAGCTGGGAAGCAGAAAAAGCCATCGGGAAAGGAGAGGAAGGGGCAGGGAGAGCGAAAGGCTGCGCCCAGGGGACCCTCCGCGGGGTGAGGGAGGGGCCGTGGGGGGCGAGCAGCCTTGCTGCTGAGGTGGTTCTGCTCATCCCATCCTCCCCCCGCCCCCGGGAAGGGGAAGGGGAATGGGGAGCTGCAAAGGCGCTGCTGAGCATCTCCCACGGGGAGCTGTGCCCGGGGAGCTGTCGGCGGGCAGAGCAGGGCAGGGAACGGCTCCTGAGCAACACTCCCTGGAGAGCAGGAAGGAGGAAGGGGCTGGAGGTTATTGTCCTGCTCCTGCGTCGCTTTAAAACCCGCGGGGGTGGGGGGTGGGGGGAGGGACCTGGGCAGAGCTCAGCTGCTGAGCCCAGAGGCTTCAAGCACGCAGGGGGCCGGCTCTGCAGAGCAGCTCTGGCACTGCAGAACATCAGTGGGGCTTTGGTGCCAGCGAGCTTGGGGCTCCTTCCCAGCTACTTCTGCTGGGCTCCGTCCCGGCCGCCGCCGCCGCTGAGCTCCTTCCCGGCCGCCGCTGCTGGGCTCCGTCCCGGCCGCCGCTGCTGGGCTCTGTCCCGGCTGCCGCTGCTGGGCTCCGTCCCGGCCGCCGCTTCTGGTGGGCTCCCTCCCTCCCGGCCGCCGCTTCTGGAGGGCTCCCCCCCGGCCGCCGCTTCTGGTGGGCTCCCTCCTCCCGGCCGCCGCTTCTGGAGGGCTCCCACCCGGCCGCCGCTTCTGGTGGGCTCCCTCCTCCCGGCCGCCGCTTCTGGTGGGCTCCGTCACTCCCGGCCGCCGCTTCTGGTGGGCTCCCTCCCTCCCGGCCGCCGCTTCTGGAGGGCTCCCCCCCGGCCGCCGCTTCTGGTGGGCTCCTCCGTCCCGGCCGCCGCTTCTGGTGGGCTCCCTCCGTCCCGGCCGCCGCTTCTGGAGGGCTCCCGGCCGCCGCTTCTGGTGGGCTCCCCCGGCCTCCCGGCCGCCGCTTCTGCTGGGCTCCCTCCCGGGCCGCCGCTCCCGGCCGCCGCTTCTGGTGGGCTCCTCCTCCCGGCCGCCGCTTCTGGTGGGCTCCCCCCCCGGCCGGCCGCGTCTGGTGGGCTCCCTCTCCCCCCCGGCCGCCGCTTCTGCTGGGCTCCCTCCCTCCCGGCCGCCGCTTCTGCTGGGCTCCTCCCTCCCGGCCGCCGCTTCTGGAGGGCTCCCCCCCGGCCGCCGCTTCTGCTGGGCTCCCTCCCTCCCGGCCGCCGCTTCTGCTGGGCTCCCTCCGCCCGGCCGCCGCTTCTGGTGGGCTCCCTCCCCCCGGCCGCCGCTTCTGGTGGGCTCCTCCCCCCCGGCCGCCGCTTCTGGTGGGCCCCCCCCCGGCCGCCGCTTCTGGTGGGCTCCCCCCGGCCGCCGCTTCTGGTGGGCTCCCTCCCCCCCGGCCGCCGCTTCTGGTGGGCTCCCCCTCGGCCGCCGCTTCTGCTGGGCTCCCTCCCTCCCGGCCGCCGCTTCTGCTGGGCTCCCTCCTCCCGGCCGCCGCTTCTGGTGGGCTCCCTCCTCCCGGCCGCCGCTTCTGCTGGGCTCCCTCCCTCCCGGCCGCCGCTTCTGCTGGGCTCCCTCCGTCCCGGCCGCCGCTTCTGGAGGGCTCCCTCCTCCCGGCCGCCGCTTCTGCTGGGCGCCCTCCCTCCCGGCCGCCGCTTCTGCTGGGCTCCCTCCCTCCCGGCCGCCGCTTCTGCTGGGCTCCTCCCTCCCGGCCGCCGCTTCTGCTGGGCTCCCTCCCTCCCGGCCGCCGCTTCTGCTGGGCTCCCTCCCTCCCGGCCGCCGCTTCTGCTGGACTCCCTCCCTCCCGGCCGCCGCTTCTGGTGGGCTCCCTCCCTCCCGGCCGCCGCTTCAGCTGGGCTCCCTCCCTCCCGGCCGCCGCTTCTGGAGGGCTCCCCTCCCCCGGCCGCCGCTTCTGGTGGGCTCCCTCCCTCCCGGCCGCCGCTTCAGGAGGGCTCCCTCCCTCCCGGCCGCCGCTTCTGGAGGGCTCCCCGGCCGCCGCTTCTGGTCGGCTCCCTCCGTCCCGGCCGCCGCTTCTGGTCGGCTCCCTCCCCCGGCCGCCGCTTCTGGTGGGCCGCCGCTTCTCCCCTCCCGGCCGCCGCTTCTGCTGGGCTCCCTCACTCCCGGCCGCCGCTTCTGGTGGGCTCCCTCCCTCCCGGCCGCCGCTTCTGGTGGGCTCCCCCCGGCCGCCGCGTCTGGTGGGCTCCCTCCCTCCCGGCCGCCGCTTCTGGTCGGCTCCCTCCCGGCCGCCGCTCACTCCCGGCCGCCGCTTCTGCTGGGCTCCCCTCCCGGCCGCCGCTTCCCGGCCGCCGCTTCTGGAGGGCTGGGCCGCTTCTCCTCCCGGCCGCCGCTTCTGCTCCGTCCCGGCCGCCGCTTCTGGTGGGCTCCCCGTCCCGGCCGCCGCTTCTGGAGGGCTCCCCCCTCCCGGCCGCCGCTTCTGCTGGGCTCCCTCCCGGCCGCCGCTCCTCGGCCGCCGCTTCTGCTGGGCTCCTGGTGGGCTCCGTCCCGGCCGCCGCTTCTGGTGGGCTCCCTCCGTCCCGGCCGCCGCTTCTGGTGGGCTCCCCCGGCCGCCGCTTCTGGTGGGCTCCCTCCCCCCGGCCGCCGCTTCTGGTGGGCTGCCTCCCTCCCGGCCGCCGCTTCTGGGGCTCCCTCTCCCGGCCGCCGCTTCTCGTGGGCTCCCTCCCTCCCGGCCGCCGCTTCTGCTGGGCTCCCTCCCTCCCGGCCGCCGCTTCTGGTGGGCCTCCCTCCCGGCCGCCGCTTCTGGTCTGGGCTTCCTGGGCTCCCCTCCCGGCCGCCGCTTCTGCTGGGCTCCCTCCCTCCCGGCCGCCGCTCTGCTGGGCTCCCCTCCCGGCCGCCGTTTCTGCTGGGCTCCCTCCCTCCCGGCCGCCGCTTCTGCTGGGCTCCTCCCCCCCGGCCGCCGCTTCTGGAGGGCTCCCCCCATCCCGGCCGCCGCTTCTGGAGGGCTCCCCCCGGCCGCCGCTTCTGCTGGGCTCCCTCCCCCCGGCCGCCGCTTCTGGTGGGCTCCCCCCTCGGCCGCCGCTTCTGGTGGGCTCCCTCCCTCCCGGCCGCCGCTTCTGGTGGGCTCCCTCCCTCCCGGCCGCCGCTTCTGCTGGGCTCCCTCCCTCCCGGCCGCCGCTTCTGGTGGGCTCCCTCCCTCCCGGCCGCCGCTTCTGCTGGGCTCCCTCCCTCCCGGCCGCCGCTTCTGGTGGGCTCCCTCCCTCCCGGCCGCCGTTTCTGCTGGTCTCCCTCCCTCCCGGCCGCCGCTTCTGGAGGGCTCCCTCCCTCCCGGCCGCCGTTTCTGCTGGTCTCCCTCCCTCCCGGCCGCCGCTTCTGCTGGGCTCCCTCCCCCCGGCCGCCGCTTCTGCTGGGCTCCCTCCCTCCCGGCCGCCGCTTCTGCTGGGCTCCCTCCCTCCCGGCCGCCGCTTCTGCTGGGCTCCCTCCCCCGGCCGCCGCTTCTGGTGGGCTCCCTCCCTCCCGGCCGCCGCTTCTGCTGGGCTCCCTCCCCCGGCCGCCGCTTCTGCTGGGCTCCCTCCCTCCCGGCCGCCGCTTCTGCTGGTCTCCCTCCCTCCCGGCCGCCGCTTCTGCTGGGCTCCCTCCCTCCCGGCCGCCGCTTCTGCTGGGCTCCCTCCCTCCCGGCCGCCGCTTCTGGAGGGCTCCCCCCGGCCGCCGCTTCTGCTGGGCTCCCTCCCTCCCGGCCGCCGCTTCTGCTGGGCTCCCTCCGTCCCGGCCGCCGCTTCTGCTGGGCTCCCTCCCTCCCGGCCGCCGCTTCTGGAGGGCTCCCCCCCGGCCGCCGCTTCTGCTGGGCTCCCTCCTCCCGGCCGCCGCTTCTGGAGGGCTCCCCCCTCCGGCCGCCGCTTCTGCTGGGCTCCCCCCCCTCCCGGCCGCCGCTTCTGGTGGGCTCCCCCCCCTCCCGGCCGCCGCTTCTGGTGGGCTCCCTCCCTCCCGGCCGCCGCTTCTGGTGGGCTCCCTCCCTCCCGGCCGCCGCTTCTGGTGGGCTCCCTCCCTCCCGGCCGCCGCTTCTGCTGGGCTCCCCCCGGCCGCCGCTTCTGGAGGGCTCCCCCCCCGGCCGCCGCTTCTGGTGGGCTCCCTCCCCCCGGCCGCCGCTTCTGCTGGGCTCCCTCCCTCCCGGCCGCCGCTTCTGCTGGGCTCCCTCCCTCCCGGCCGCCGCTTCTGGTGGGCTCCCTCCCTCCCGGCCGCCGCTTCTGGTGGGCTCCCTCCCTCCCGGCCGCCGCTTCTGGAGGGCTCTCCCCGGCCGCCGCTCTGGTGGGCTCCCCCCCCGGCCGCCGCTTCTGGTGGGCTCCTCCTCCCGGCCGCCGCTTCTGCTGGGCTCCCCCTCCCGGCCGCCGCTTCTGCTGGGCTCCCCCTCCCGGCCGCCGCTTCTGGTGGGCTCCCCCCGGCCGCCGCTTCTGCTGGGCTCCCTCCCCCCGGCCGCCGCTTCTGGTGGGCCCCCCTCCCGGCCGCCGCTTCTGCTGGGCTCCCTCCCTCCCGGCCGCCGCTTCTGGTGGGCTCCCCCCTCCCGGCCGCCGCTTCTGGAGGGCTCCCCCGGCCGCCGCTTCTGCTGGGCTCCCTCCCCCCGGCCGCCGCTTCTGCTGGGCTCCCTCCCCCCGGCCGCCGCTTCTGCTGGGCTCCCTCCCCCCGGCCGCCGCTTCTGGTGGGCTCCCCCGGCCGCCGCTTCTGGTGGGCTCCTCCCTCCCGGCCGCCGTTTCTGCTGGTCTCCCTCCCTCCCGGCCGCCGCTTCTGCTGGGCTCCCTCCTCCCGGCCGCCGCTTCTGGAGGGCTCCCCCCGGCCGCCGCTTCTGGAGGGCTCCCCCCGGCCGCCGCTTCTGGAGGGCTCCTTCCCGGCCGTCGCCGCTGAGGTCCTAACCCCTGATCCCACGGCAGGAGCCCCACGGGGGTGCCCCGGCAGACACTTCTCCTCCCCTCCCGGGGGGAGGCCACGCAGGGAGCTTTGCTTTCATGAACCCCCTGACGTTTCAGACGCCGACCCAGACCCTCCCCCCACCCCCACTAAAACCTTGATTCAAACCCTTGCTGGGAGTCCCCGGCCCCCATCCTGCAGGTGCTGTGGGCATGAAGCTGGTTTGTGCTGCCCACTGGCAGGGCTGAAGCCTCTCCCCAGGGCAGCAGGCTGGCACCAGATCCCTCTAGATCACGCAGCACCTTCCCCTCTCCTCCCCTCCCCTCCCCTCCCCCCCTCCCCTCCCCTCCCTCCCCTCCCCTCTCCTCTCCTCTCCTCTCCTCTCCTCTCCTCCCTCTCCTCTCTCCTCTCCTCTCCTCCTCCCTCTCCTCTCCTCTCCTCTCCTCTCCTCTCCTCTCCTCTCCTCTCCTCTCCTCTCCTCTCCTCTCCTCTCCTCTCCCTCTCCTCTCCTCTCCTCTCTCCTCTCCTCTCCTCTCCTCCTCCCTCCCCTCCCCTCCCCTCCCCTCCCTCTCCCTCCCTCCCCTCCCTCTCCTCCCCTCTCCTCCCCCCCCTCCCCTCCCCTCCCCTCCCCTCCCCTCCCCTCCCTCCCCCCTCCCCTCTCCCTCTCCCTCCCCTCCTCTCCTCTCCCTCTCCCCTCCCTCTCCTCCCTCCCCCTCTCCCTCCCCTCTCCCTCTCCTCTCCTCTCCTCTCCTCTCCTCTCCTCTCCTCTCCTCTCCTCTCCTCTCCTCTCCTCTCCTCTCTCCTCTCCCTCCCCCTCCCCCTCCCTCCCCTCCCTCCCCTCGGGACACATCCTGACGGCATGGCTGTGGTCCTGGCTCCCTGCTCCGGGCTCCGGCTCTTGAGTTTCCTCTTTCCTCCCTCCTGCAACCGAAGGAATTCCTCCGGCTGGCTCCTGACCTCTAGTGGCTTCGCTCCGCGCCGCCCGCTGAGTCACTCCCCCGAGCTCCGCAGCCGCTGCAGGACACCTCCCGGGGCGGGGGGGCGGGGCCGGGGGGTCACAAAGGTTCTCCTTCGAGCTCGGCAGAAGCCACCAAGCCCCCAGGTCGCTTCGGGCAGCTCCCGGTCCCGGCTGCAGTTCGCAGGTGAAAACTTTGGGGCTTGCGGGATCAGCGGCGGGACCCTGCCGGGCAGCTCCCGGGGCCGGGCAGCACCGGGGCAGAGCCCGGGGGCTGCCTTCCCCCTGCCCCCCACCCCCGGCAAGCCCCCAGCCCCGCTGCGCTCTCCATCAGCCCCAACGAACCTTTTGGTCTGCTGGGCGCTGCCCCTCGGGGTGCTGCTGCCCCTCGGGGTGCTGCCCCTGCTGCTGCTTCCCCTCGGGGTGCTGCCCCTGCTGCTACTGCCCCTCGGGGTGCTGCTGCCCCTCGGGGTGCTGCCCCTGCTGCTCCTGCTGACCTCCTCGGGGTGCTGCCCCTCGGGGTGCTGCCCCTGCTGCTGCTGACCCCGCTGCTGCTGACCCCCTCGGGGTGCTGCCCCTGGTCGTGCTGACCCCCTCGGAGTGCTCTCCTCGGGGTGCTGCCCCTGCTGCTGCTGACCCCCTCGGGGTGCTCTCCTTCGGGGTGCTGCCCCTGGTCCTGCTGACCCCCTCGGAGTGCTCTTCCTCGGGGTGCTGCCCTCGGGGTGCTGCCCCTGCTGCTGCTGCCCCTCGGGGTGCTGCTGCCCCTCGGGGTGCTGCCCCTGCTGCTGCTGCCGCCCCTCGGGGTGCTCTCCCTCGGGGTGCTGCCCCTGCTGCTGCTGACCCCCTCGGAGCGCTCTCCTTCGGGGTGCTGCCCCTCGGGGTGCTGCCCCTGCTGCTGCTGCTCCTCGGGGTGCTGCTGCCCCTCGGGGTGCTGCCCCTGCTGCTGCTGCCCCTCGGGGTGCTGCTGCCCCTCGGGGTGCTGCCCCTGCTGCTGCTGCCCCTCGCCCCCCTCGGGGTGCTGCCCCTGCTCGGGGTGCTGCCCCGGGGTGCTGCCCCTGCTGCTGCTGCCCCTCGGGGTGCTGCTGCCCCTCGGGTGCTGCCCCTGCTGCTGCTGCTGACCCCCTCGGGGTGCTGCCCCTGCTGCTGCTGCTCCTCGGGGTGCTGCTGCCCCTGCTCCTTCTGCTGCCCTCAGGGTGCTGACCCTGCTGCTGCTGCCCCTCGGGGTGCTGCTGCCCCTCGGGGTGCTGCTGCCCCTCGGGGTGCTGCCCCTGCTGCTGCTGCCGCCCCTCGGGGTGCTCTCCTCGGGGTGCTGCCCCTGCTGCTGCTGACCCCCTCGGGGTGCTCTCCCTCGGGGTGCTGCCCCTGCTGCTGCTGCCCCTCGGGGTGCTGATGCCCCTCGGGGTGCTGCCCTGCTGCTGCTGCCGCCCCTCGGGGTGCTCTCCCTCGGGGTGCTGCCCCTGCTGCTGCTGACCCCCTCGGGGTGCTCTCCCTCGGGGTGCTGCCCCTGCTGCTGCTGCCCCTCGGGGTGCTGATGCCCCTCGGGGTGCTGCCCCTGCTGCTGCTGCTGACCCCCTCGGGGTGCTGCCCCTGCTGCTGCTGCTGCCCCTCGGGGTGCTGCTGCCCCTGCTCCTTCTGCTGCCCCTCAGGGTGCTGCCCCTGCTGCTGCTGCCCCTCGGGGTGCTGCTGCCCCTCGGGGTGCTGCCCCTGCTGCTGCTGCCCCTGCTGCTGCTGCCCCTCGGGTGCTGCCCCTGCTGCTGCTGCCGCCCCTCGGGGTGCTCTCCCTCGGGGTGCTGCCCCTGCTGCTGCTGACCCCCTCGGGGTGCTCTCCCTCGGGGTGCTGCCCCTGCTGCTGCTGCCGCCCCTCGGGGTGCTCTCCCTCGGGGTGCTGCCCCTGCTGCTGCTGACCCCCTCGGGGTGCTCTCCCTCGGGGTGCTGCCCCTGCTGCTGCTGCCGCCCCTCGGGGTGCTCTCCCTCGGGGTGCTGCCCCTGCTGCTGCTGCCGCCCCTCGGGGTGCTGCCCCTGCTGCTGCTGACCCCCGGGGTGCTCTCCTCGGGTGCTGCCCCTGCTGCTGCTGCCGCCCCTCGGGGTGCTGCCCCTGCTCCTTCTGCTGCCCCTCAGGGTGCTGCCCCTGCTGCTGCTGACCCCCTCGGGGTGCTGCCCCTGCTGCTGCTGACCCCCTCGGGGTGCTCTCCCTCGGGTGCTGCCCCTGCTGCTGCTGCCGCCCCTCGGGGTGCTGCCCCTGCTGCTGCTGACCCCCTCGGGGTGCTGCCCCTGCTGCTGCTGCTGCCCCTCGGGGTGCTGCCCCTGCTGCTGCTGCTGCCCCTCGGGGTGCTGCTGCCCCTCGGGGTGCTGCCCTGCTGCTGCTGCCGCCCCTCGGGGTGCTCTCCCTCGGGGTGCTGCCCCTGCTGCTGCTGCCGCCCCTCGGGGTGCTGCCCCTGCTCCTGCTGACCCCCTCGGGGTGCTCTCCCTCGGGGTGCTGCCCCTGCTGCTGCTGCCGCCCCTCGGGGTGCCGCCCCTCGGGGTCCTGCCGCTGCTGATTTACCACTTCTCCGCTCTCCTGGGCAGTGCTGAAGGACCCCTAAGCCCTCGGCCCGGGAGGAGCCAATGCGATGGAAGGAGCTGCGCCCCCTCTGACCGCCGGTGAGCAGCTTCGGGACCGCTTCGCCGCGCCGCTTGCGGCCGGTTGTCCTCGGCCAGCCCTTGCCCCCGGGGGGGCCGCTGCGAGTCCTGCCCGGCCGAGCCCGGCTCGGAGCCGGCTGGGGGCCCAGCCTCGCTCAGGTTTCCCTTCTCCCCCTCCCCCTGCCCTCCCTGTTGCTTTGATGAAGGAGAGCTGACGACCCCGCTGCTGAAGAAGGCTGACACCCCACCTCCCCATGAGGAAGCCAACACTGCCGTGATCGCAGGTAGGGCTCTCCCTGCTGCATCTCCCCCCACTCCCCCCGAGCCCACCTCCTGGGGGGGGGGGGGTGGGGGCTAAAGCTCCTCTCTTTGCCTTCTCCCCGGGGCCAGCCGTCATCACCCTGGTGTTCCTCACCCTGCTGACAGTCCTGGTGGTCATCGTCGTCTACCTGTACAGGAACAAAGGCAGCTACCTCACCTACGAGCAGGGAGCGGGGAGCCGGAGGCGGCGCTGCAGGCCGAGGATGCTCCCTCCAAGGACAGGGAGGAGTTCTTCATCTGAGCCCCCGGGCAGGGTGGGCTGCAGCTGCCCCACGCTCCCTGCAGCTGGGGAGCCCCAGGGCTGCTCTCTCCTGCTTTTCCCCTCCTTAGCCTATTGAGGGCAGGAGGAGCCCCGGGGCCCGGGGCAGAGCTGCGCCCGGCTGGTGCCCGCAGCAGGGGCGGCGCCTGCCCCCGCCTCCCCCGGCGCTGCCGGTCCCCCGGCCGAGGCTGCTGCCGGTACAGCCCCCGGGCCGAGGCTGCTGCCGGTACAGCCCCCGGGCCGAGGCTGCTGCCAATACAGCCCCCGGGCCGGTACAGCCCCCGGGCCGGTACAGCCCCGGGACGAGGCTGCTGCCGGTACAGCCCCCGGGCCGGTACAGCCCCGGGACGAGGCTGCTGCCAATACAGCCCCCGGGCCGGTACAGCCCCCGGGCCGAGGCTGCTGCCGGTACAGCCACCGGGCCGGTACAGCCCCGGGACGAGGCTGCTGCCAATACAGCCCCCGGGACAAAGCTGCTGCAGTCGCTGCTGCTTCCTTCCTCCTGCTCTCCGGGCAGGAAGTTGTGCTCATGACGGTCACAGCACGGGGAGGGGTGGGAAGGGACCTCTGGAGAGAGCATCCAGCCCAAGCCCCCCTGCCAGAGCAGAGTCACCCAGGAACATATCCAGGGGGGTTGGAAAGGACCTCTGGAGAGCATCCAGCCCAAGCCCCCTGCCAAAGGTTGGACCCCAGGGCAGAGTCACCCAGGAACACCTCCAGGGGGGTTGGAAGGGACCTCTGGAGAGCATCCAGGCCAAGCCCCCTGCCAGGGCAGGGCACCCAGGAAGACATCCAGGGGGCTGGAAGAGACCCCTAGAGAGCATCCAGCCCAAGACCCCTGCCAAAGGTTGGACCCCAGGGCAGGGCACCCAGGAACACCTCCAGGGGGGCTGGAAGGGACCCCTGGAGAGCATCCAGCCCAAGCCCCCTGCCAGAGCAGAGTCACCGAGGAACACATCCAGGGGGCTTGGAAGGGACCCCTGGAGAGCATCCAGCCCAAGCCCCCCTGCCAGAGCAGAGTCACCCAGGAACACATCCAGGGGGGCTGGAAGGGAGCTCTGGAGAGCATCCAGCCCAAGCCCCCTGCCAAAGGTTGGACCCCAGGGCAGGGCACCCAGGAACACCTCCAGGGGGGGGTTGGAAGGGAGCTCTGGAGAGCATCCAGCCCAAGCTCCCCCTGCCAGAGCAGAGTCACCCAGGAACACATCCAGGGGGGCTGGGGGCCAAAGGTTGGACCCCAGGGCAGGGCACCCAGGAACACCTCCAGGGGGGTTGGAAGGGACCCCTGGAGAGCATCCAGCCCAAGCTCCCCTGCCAGAGCAGAGTCACCCAGGAACACATCCAGGGGGGCTGGAAGGGACCTCTGGAGAGCATCCAGCCCAAGCTCCCCCAGCCAGAGCAGAGTCACCGAGGAACACATCCAGGGGGGGCTGGAAGGGACCCCTGGAGAGCATCCAGCCCAAGCCCCCCTGCCAGAGCAGAGTCACCGAGGAACACCTCCAGGGGGGGGACCCCTGGAGAGCATCCAGCCCAAGCCCCCCTGGGAAGGGACCTCTGGAGAGCATCCAGCCCAAGCCCCCCTGCCAGAGCAGAGTCACCGAGGAACACCTCCAGGGGGGCTGGAAGGGAAGGGACCCCTGGAGAGCATCCAGCCCAAGCCCCCCCCCCTGCCAGAGCAGAGTCACCGAGGAACACATCCAGGGGGGCTGGAAGGGACCCCTGGAGAGCATACAGGCCAAGCCCCCCCCCGCCAGGGCAGGGCACCCAGGAAGACATCCAGGGGGGCTGGAAGAGACCCCTAGAGAGCATCCAGCCCAAGCCCCCTGCCAAAGGTTGGACCCCAGGGCAGGGCACCCAGGAACACCTCCAGGGGGGTTGGAAGGGAGCTGTGGAGATCATCCAGCCCAAGACCCCTGCCAAAGGTTGGACCCCAGGGCAGAGTCACCCAGGAACACATCCGGGGGGGCGGGGGGGGCTTGAAAGTCCCCCAGAGAGACTCCACAACCTCTCTGGGCAGCCTGCTCCAGGCGTCCAGCAGCCTCACCCCAACCACTCCTGGGCTCCAGTTGGTGAGCACCAGGGCTCCAAGGTCCTCAGGTGCTCAGCATGGCTGAGGTGGAGGCTCAGAGGCTGCCAGGGGAGGCACAGAAAACCTCTCTGCAGCCCACAGCAGCCCCCAGCACGGCCCCAGGGCCAGGCCCCAGAGCTGCAGGCAGCAAGGAGGGAGCAGGGCTGGGGGGCTGGGAGCAGGGCTGGGGGCTGGGAGCAGGGTTGGGGGCTGGGAGGGAGCAGGGCCGGGGGCTGGGAGGGAGCAGGGCTGGGGGCTGGGAGCAGGGTTGGGGGCTGGGAGGGAGCAGGGCCGGGGGGCTGGGAGGGAGCAGGGCTGGGGGGCTGGGAGCAGGGCTGGGGGGCTGGGAGCAGGGTTGGGGGCTGGGAGGGAGCAGGGCCGGGGGCTGGGAGGGAGCAAGGCTGGGGGGCTGGGAGGGAGCAGGGCCGGGGGCTGGGAGCAGGGCCGGGGGCTGGGAGGGAGCAGGGCCGGGGGGCTGGGAGGGAGCAGGGCCGGGGGCTGGGAGGGAGCAGGGCTGGGAGGGAGCAGGGCTTCTCCTCCTCCCGCTCCGGAGCTGTGCACGAAGCCGGGGGTGGGTGTGTGTGGGGGGTGGGTGTGTGGGGGGTGGGTTTCTGTGGGGCTGGGCGTGTTCGGGGCGGTTGGAGCAGCCCCCTCCTCTCCTCCTCTGCTCCTTCTCCTCCTTTCAGCCCACCTACCAGCCCAGACCCTCCCCCAGGACGAGGAAGCTGAGCGAAGCGCCGCCGGGCGGAGCCGAGCCGAGCCGAGCCGAGCGGAGCGGAGCGAATCCCTTGCGGCTCGCCGGGGGCTGCGGCTCGCCGGGGGCTTCGGCGGGTCTCTTACAATACAATACAATACAATACAAGACACCAGGTTGGAAGAGACCTTCAAGATCATCGCGTCCAACCCATCAACCAATCCGACCCACCCAAACAACTAAACCCACGGCACCAGGCACCCATCCAGTCTCCTCCTGAACACCTCCAGTGAAGGTGACTCCACCACCTCCCCAGGCAGCCCATCCCAAGGAGCAATCACTCTCTCCGTGTAGAACTTCCTCCTAACCTCCAGCCTAAACCTCCCCTGGCACAGCCTGAGGCTGTGTCCTCTTGTTCTGGTGCTGGCTGCCTGGGAGAAGAGCCCAACCTCTGCCTGGCTACAACCTCCCTTCAGGGAGTTGGAGAGAGCAAGAAGGTCACCCCTCAGTCTCCTCCTCTCCAGGCTAAGCAACCCCAGCTCCCTCAGCCTCTCCTCACAGGGCTGTGTCCCAAACCCCTCCCCAGCTTTGTTGCCCCTCTCTGGACACCTTCCAGCAAGTCAACCTCCTTCCTAAACTGAGGGGCCCAGAACTGGACACAGGTCTCAAGGTGTGGCCTAACCAGTGCAGTGGACAGGGGCACAATGACCTCCCTGCTCCTGCTGGCCACACTGCTCCTGATGCAGGCCAGGATGCCATTGGCCTTCTTGGCCGCCTGGGCACACTGCAGGCTCATGTTCAGCCTCCCATCAACCAGTACCCCCAGGTCCCTCTCTGCCTGGCTGCTCTCAGCCCCTCTGCCCCCAGCCTGTAGCACTGCCTGGGGTGGCTGTGGCCAATGTGCAGCACCCGGCACTTGGATGTGTTCAATCTCCTGCCCTTGGACTCTGCCCATCTGTCCAGCCCGTCGAGGTCCCTCTGCAGAGCCTCTCTGCCCTCCAGCAGATCAACTCCTGCCCCCAGCTTGGTGTCATCTGCAAATGTACTGCTGATGGGCTCGATGCCCTCAGCCAGATCATCAATGAAGATGTTGAAGAGCATGGGGCCCAGCACTGCTCCCTGGGGCACACCACTGGTGCCTGGCTGCCAGCTGGCTGTGGCACCATTCACCACCACCCTCTGGGCTCGGCCCTCCAGCCAGTTCCTAACCCAACACAGTGTGATCCTGTCCAAGCCAGGGGCTGCCAGCTTGGCCAGGAGTTTGCTGTGGGGAGGGTGTCAAAGGCCTTGCTGAGGTCCAGGCAGACCACATCCACAGCCTGCCCCACATCCACCAGGTGGGTCCCCTGACCCCCGCCCCCCCCCCCCCGGGAGGGAAATTCAGCTCTGGGGTCAAAGTTTTCAAAATAAGTCTTTATTCTACTTTTTTTCTTCCCTTTTTTTTTGTCTTTTTTGTCGTTTTTTGGGTTTTTTTTTTCTCTTTTCTTTGTTGTTTGAGTACAAAACCAACCAACCAACCCCCCTCCAGGAGTTCAGTGCACCGCAGCCTCCAGGGGACAGGCTGCCGGCCTCGGCTAACAGTCAGGCGATGGGTCGAAAGCCCAACACGGACCAGGAGAGGGAGAGAGAGAGAGACACAGAGGGGAAGATCCAAGCCCAAACCTCCCGGGAGAGCAGATCGGGAGCTGCTCCCTCCGGTGGCTTCTTTTGGCTGCTGCTGCTTCTTCTTGCTCTTCGTGGAACAACGGAAGGAAGGAAGGGAGGAAGGGAGGGAGGAAGGGAGGAAGGGAGGAAGGGAGGAAGGGAGGAAGGAAGGAAGGAAGGAAGGAAGGAAGGAAGGAAGGAAGGAAGGAAGGAAGGAAGGAAGGAAGGAAGGAAGGAAGGAAGGAAGGAAGGAAGGAAGGAAGGAAGGAAGGAAGGAAGGAAGGAAGGAAGGAAGGAAGGAAGGAAGGAAGGAAGGAAGGAAGGAAGGAAGGAAGGAAGGAAGGAAGGAAGGAAGGAAGGAAGGAAGGAAGGAAGGAAGGAAGGAAGGAGAAAAAAAACCCCCCAAAGCCAAAACCATTGAGGATCCCTGAAATGCTCTTCTCGACCTCCCCACCCCCTACCCCTCCCCCCTCAAACCCTCTCCTCAAAGCCAAGTGGTGGTGAAAGAGAAGCAGGCAGCCAATGAGCTCATCTGGGGGGGGCAGCCTCGGGAGATGGGGACCAGCCTCGGTCAGGGGACAGCCTGGAGGAGGGGGTTGGGGGTCAGGACTGCAGGGGGGTGGGGGGAAAAAAAACCCGACAGGAAAAGCCCCAAAGCAACCAAAACAAGTGAAAAATGAAGAACAAATAACCAAACAAAAGCCCAAAGCAACCCAACAACCAAAGAGCCCAAAGCAACCAAAGAGCCCAAAGCAACCAAAGAGCCCAAAGCAACCCAAAAACCAGAGCCCAAAGCAACCCAACAACCAAAGAACCCAAAGCAACCAAAGAGCCCAAAGCAACCAAAGAGCCCAAAGCAATCCAAGAGCCCAAAGCAACCCAAGAGCCCAAAGCAACCCAAAGAGCCCAAAGCAACCAACCAAAAGAGCCCAAAGCAACCAACCAAAGAGCCCAAAGCAACCAACCAAAGAGCCCAAAGCAACCAACCAAAGAGCCCAAAGCAACCAAAGAGCCCAAAGCAACCCAAAAACCAGAGCCCAAAGCAACCCAACAACCAAAGAACCCAAAGCAACCAAAGAGCCCAAAGCAACCAAAGAGCCCAAAGCAATCCAAGAGCCCAAAGCAATCCAACCAAAGAGCCCAAAGCAACCAACAAAGAGCCCAAAGCAACCAACCAAAGAGCCCAAAGCAACCAACCAAAAGAGCCCAAAGCAACCAACCAAAGAGCCCAAAGCAACCAACCAAAGAGAGCCCAAAGCAACCAACCAAAGAGCCCAAAGCAACCAACCAAAGAGCCCAAAGCAACCAAAGAGCCCAAAGCAACCAAAAGAGCCCAAAGCAACCAACCAAAGAGCCCAAAGCAACCAACAAAGAGCCCAAAGCAACCAAAAAGAGCCCAAAGCAACCAAAGAGCCCAAAGCAATCCAAGAGCCCAAAGCAACCCAATGAGCCCAAAGCAACCAAAGAGCCCAAAGCAACCCAACAACCAGCCCAAAGCAACCAACCAAAGAGCCCAAAGCAACCAAAGAGCCCAAAGCAATCCAAGAGCCCAAAGCAACCCAATGAGCCCAAAGCAACCAACAAAGAGCCCAAAGCAACCAAAGAGCCCAAAGCAACCAACCAAAGAGCCCAAAGCAACCAAAGAGCCCAAAGCAACCAAAGAGCCCAAAGCAACCAAATGAGCCCAAAGCAACCAAAAAGAGCCCAAAGCAACCAAAGAGCCCAAAGCAACCAAAGAGCCCAAAGCAACCAAAGAGCCCAAAGCAACCAAAGAGCCCAAAGCAACCAACCAAAGACCCCAAAGCAACCAAAGAGCCCAAAGCAATCCAAGAGCCCAAAGCAACCCAAGAGCCCAAAGCAACTAAAGAGCCCAAAGCAACCCAATGAGCCCAAAGCAACCCAAAAACCAGAGCCCAAAGCAACCCAACAACCAAAAGAGCCCAAAGCAACCCAACAACCAAAGAGCCCAAAGCAACCCAACAACCAAAGAGCCCAAAGCAACCAAAGAGCACAAAGCAATCCAAGAGCCCAAAGCAACCCAACCAAAGAGCCCAAAGCAACCAACCAAAAGAGCCCAAAGCAACCAACCAAAGAGCCCAAAGCAACCAACCAAAGAGCCCAAAGCAACCAAAGAGCCCAAAGCAACCCAAAAACCAGAGCCCAAAGCAACCCAACAACCAAAGAGCCCAAAGCAACCAAAGAGCCCAAAGCAACCAAAAAGAGCCCAAAGCAACCAAAGAGCCCAAAGCAATCCAAGAGCCCAAAGCAAAGCAACCCAAAGAGCCCAAAGCAACCAACCAAAGAGCCCAAAGCAACCAAAAAGAGCCCAAAGCAACCAACCAAAGAGCCCAAAGCAACCAAAGAGCCCAAAGCAACCAACCAAAGAGCCCAAAGCAACCAAAGAGCCCAAAGCAATCCAAGAGCCCAAAGCAACCCCAAAGAGCCCAAAGCAACCCAAGAGCCCAAAGCAACCCAAGAGCCCAAAGCAACCAACCCAAAGCAACACCAAAGAGCCCAAAGCAACCAAAGAGCCCAAAGCAACCAAAGAGCCCAAAGCAATCCAAGAGCCCAAAGCAACCCAATGAGCCCAAAGCAACCAACCAAACAGCTCAAAGCAATCCAAGAGCCCAAAGCAACCCAAAGAGCCCAAAGCAACCAACCAAACAGCTCAAAGCAACCAACCAAACAGCCCAAAGCAACCAACCAAACAGCCCAAAGCAACCAAAGAGCCCAAAGCAACCAACCAAAGGAGCCCAAAGCAACCAACCAAAGGAGCCCAAAGCAACCAAAGAGCCCAAAGCAACCAAAGAGCCCAAAGCAACCAAAGAGCCCAAAGCAACCAAAAAGGAGCCCAAAGCAACCAATTCCAAGTATCCAAAGAGGAGCAACCAAAGAGCCCAAAGCAACCAAAGAGCCCAAAGCAACCAAACAAAAACCAACCAAAGAGAGCCCAAAGCAACCAAACAGCCCAAAGCAACCAAAGAGCCCAAAGCAACCAACCAAAGGAGCCCAAAGCAACCAACCAAAGAGCCAACCAAAGAGCCCAAAGCAACCAAAGAGCCCAAAGCAACCAAAGAGCCCAAAGCAACCAAAGAGCCCAAAGCAACCAACCAAAGAGCCCAAAGCAACCAAACAGCCCAAAGCAAACCAAGAGCCCAAAGCAACCAACAAGAGCCCAAAGCAATCCAAGAGCCCAAAGCAACCCAAACCAAAGAGCCCAAAGCAACCCAACAACCAAAGAGCCCAAAGCAATCCAAGAGCCCAAAGCAACCCAATGAGCCCAAAGCAACCAACCAAAGAGCCCAAAGCAACCAAAGAGCCCAAAGCAACCAACCAAAGAGCCCAAAGCAACCAAAAAGAGCCCAAAGCAACCAACCAAAGAGCCCAAAGCAACCAAAGAGCCCAAAGCAACCAACAACCAAAGAGCCCAAAGCAACCAACCAAAGAGCCCAAAGCAACCAAAGAGCCCAAAGCAACCAACCAAAGAGCCCAAAGCAACCAACCAAAGAGCCCAAAGCAACCAACCAAAGAGCCCAAAGCAACCAAGAGCCCAAAGCAACCAACCCAAGAGCCCAAAGCAACCAAAGAGCCCAAAGCAATCCAAGAGCCCAAAGCAACAACCCAATGAGCCCAAAGCAACCAAAGAGCCCAAAGCAACCCAACAGAGCCCAAAGCAACCAACCAAAGAGCCCAAAGCAACCAAAAAGAGCCCAAAGCAACCAACCAAAGCAACCAACCAAAGAGCCCAAAGCAACCAACCAAAGGAGCCCAAAGCAACCAACCAAAGAGCCCAAAGCAACCAACCAAAGAGCCCAAAGCAACCAAAGGGCCCAAAGCAACAACCAAAAACCAGAGCCCAAAGCAACCCAACAACCAAAGAGCCCAAAGCAACCAAAGAGCCCAAAGCAACCCAATGAGCCCAAAGCAACCAACCAAAGAGCCCAAAGCAACCAACCAAAGAGCCCAAAGCAACCAAAGAGCCCAAAGCAACCAAAAAGAGCCCAAAGCAACCAACCAAAGAGCCCAAAGCAACCAACCAAAGGAGCCCAAAGCAACCAACCAAAAGAGCCCAAAGCAAACAAAGAGCCCAAAGCAACCAACCAAAGAGCCCAAAGCAACCAACCAAAAGAGCCCAAAGCAAACAAAGAGCCCAAAGCAACCAACCAAAACAACCAACCAAAGAGCCCAAAGCAACCCAACAACCCAAAGCAACCAACCAAAGAGCCCAAAGCAACCAACCAAAGAGCCCAAAGCAACCAACCAAAGAGCCCAAAGCCCCCAAAGCAACCAACCAAAGAGCCCAAAGCAACCAAAGAGCCCAAAGCAACCAAAGAGCCCAAAACAACCAACCAAAGAGCCCAAAGCAACCAAAGAGCCCAAAGAGCCCAAAGCAACCAAAGAGCCCAAAGCAACCAACCAAAAGAGCCCAAAGAGCCCAAAGCAACCAAAGAGCCCAAAGCAACCAACCCAAGAGCCCAAAGCAACCAACCAAAGGAGCCCAAAGCAACCAACCCAAGAGCCCAAAGCAACCAAAGAGCCCAAAGCAACCAAAGAGCCCAAAACAACCAACCAAAGGAGCCCAAAGCAACCAACCCAAGATCCCAAAGCAACCCAAAGAGCCCAAAGCAATCCAAGAGCCCAAAGCAAAGCCCAATGAGCCCAAAGCAACCAAAGAGCCCAAAGCAATCCAACAGAGCCCAAAGCAACCCAACAGAGCCCAAAGCAACCAACCAAAGAGCCCAAAGCAACCAAAGAGCCCAAAGCAACCAACCAAAGAGCCCAAAGCAACCAAAGAGCCCAAAGCAACCAACCAAAGGAGCCCAAAGCAACCAACCAAAGGAGCCCAAAGCAACCAACCAAAAAAGCAACCAACCAAAGAGCCCAAAGCAACCAAAGAGCCCAAAGCAACCCAAAAACCAAAGAGCCCAAAGCAACCCAACAAAAGGAGCCCAAAGCAACCAACCAAAGAGCCCAAAGCAACCCAAAGAGCCCAAAGCAACCAAAAAGAGCCCAAAGCAACCCAAAGAGCCCAAAGCAACCAACAACCAAAGAGCCCAAAGCAACCAAAAAGAGCCCAAAGCAACCAACCAAAGAGCCCAAAGCAACCAACCAAAGAGCCCAAAGCAACCAAAGAGCCCAAAGCAACCAACCAAAGAGCCCAAAGCAAACAAAGAGCCCAAAGCAACCAACCAAAGAGCCCAAAGCAACCAACCAAAAGAGCCCAAAGCAACCAACCAAAAGAGCCCAAAGCAACCCAACAACCAACGAGCCCAAAACAACCCAACAACCAAACAAAGAGCCCAAAGCAACCCAACGACCAACCAAAGAGCCCAAAGCAACCAACCAAAGAGCCCAAAGCAACCCAACAACCAACCAAAGAGCCCAAAGCAACCCAACAACCAACCAAAGAGCCCAAAGCAACCAACCAAAGAGCCCAAAGCAACCCAACAACCAACCAAAGAGCCCAAAGCAACCCAACAACCAACCAAAGAGCCCAAAGCAACCCAACAACCAACCAAAGAGCCCAAAGCAACCCAACAACCAACCAAAGAGCCCAAAGCAACCCAACAGAGCCCAAAGCAACCCAACAAAGCCCAAAGCAACCCAACAGAGCCCAAAGCAACCCAACAGAGCCCAAAGCAACCAAAGAGCCCAAAGCAACCCAACAACCAACCAAAAGAGCCCCAAAGCAACCAACCAACCCAACAACAAGCCCCTCCCCCAAAAAAAAGAAGCCCCAACCCAACCCAAAGGGAAGGTTTGGTTTAATGAGCATCACTCCAAGGCTGCTCAGCATCCACCAGAGAGCTTCCCCCATGAGCTGCTGTGGGCTGGGGCTGGCACCAGGGCATGGCTTTGATCAGGTCTAGTGTGCAAAGAGATCCAAGGCTCCTTGGAGGGTAGGAAACAAACCCACCCCCCCCCCAACCCCACCCCCAGCCCCTCCCCAGGGAGGTGCCAGCTTGCAGGCCCTCCCCCTGGGGGCGGGGGGGAGGTGAGGAGGGGCAGCTGGGAGCACTGCAGGGCCGCCAGGGGGTCCCTTCCAGAGCCAGGCCAGGAGGAGAGCAGCCCCCAGGTGCCCTCCCTGCACACAGGGCCTCCAGGGGGTCCCTTGGAGAGCCAGGCCAGGAGGAGAGCAGCCCCCAGGTGCCCTCCCTGCACACAGGGCCTCCAGGGGGTCCCTTGGAGAGCCAGGCCAGGAGGAGAGCAGCCCCCAGGTGCCCTCCCTGCACATGCAGGGCCTCCAGGGGGTCCCTTGGAGAGCCAGGCCAGGAGGAGAGCAGCCCCCAGGTGCCCCGGGGCTGGGGGAGCTGGTGAGGAGAGCTCAGGGCTGTGCTGCAGGGACACAGGGGAGGCAGAGGCAGGGCTGCTGAGCCTGAAGGAGTGCCCCTCCCCACCCCCACCCACCCACCCCCGCCCTCCACGACTCCCTTCCTCCCTTCATCAGCAGGGTTCTGGTTCCCTTTAAAGCGCCTGCAGGGCACCGAGGCAGGAAGAGGTCTCCCCCTCCCCCTCCCCCTGCGGGTCAGGTTAATGTGGGGCCCAAAGCAGTTACAGGATGTGATGCCCCCTCCTTGCACCGCAGTAGCCTCCTCTCCTCCCCTCTCCCCCTCCCTTGCCCTCCCCTCACCAGATGGTGTAGCCCCCGTCTGAGCCACCCAGGAAGAAGCTGCCCTTGCGCTGCGGCAGCAGGACGTTGGCTCCCTGCATCACGGCCAGCTGGGCGTGGCTGGGGGCGCAGCCCGGGGGAGGGGGCTGCAGGACACACAAAGGAGAGGCAGGAGGTTAGCTCAGGCCTGTCCTGCCCTGCCCTGCCCTGTCCTGATCTGTCCTGTCCTGTCCTGCCCTGCCCTGTCCTGATCTGTCCTGCCCTATCCTAATCTGCCCTGTCCTGTCCTGATCTATTCTGTCCTGTCCTGTTCTGTCCTGCTCTGTCCTGCTCTGTCCTGATCAGTTCTATTTTGTCCTGTCCTGATCTGTTCTGTCCTGATCTGTCCTGCTCTGTCCTGTCCTGTCCTGCTCTGTTCTGTCCTGTTCTATTCTGTCCTGCCCTGTCCTGCCCTGTCCTGCCCTGCCCTGTCCTGCCCTGTCCTGCCCTGTCCTGCCCTGTCCTGTCCTGTCCTGCCCTGTCCTGTCCTGTCCTGTCCTGATCTTTCCTGTCCTGTTCTGTTCTGTCCTGCTCTGTCCTGTCCTGATCTACTCTGTTCTCTTCTGTCCTGATCTGTTCTATCCTGTCCTGTCCTGCCCTGTCCTGATCTGTTCTGTCCTGTCCTGATCTACTCTGTTCTGTCCTGTCCTGTCCTGTTCTGTCCTGCTCTGTCCTGATCAGTTCTATTTTGCCCTCTCCTGCTCTATTCTGTCCTGTCCTGGTCTGTTCTATCCTGTTCTATTCTGTTCTGTTCTGTCCTATTCTGTCCTGTCCTGCTCTGTCCTGATCTGTTCTATTCTGTCCTGCCCTGTCCTGCCCTGTCCTGCCCTGTCCTGATCTGTCCTGCCCTGTCCTGCCCTGATCTGTCCTGTTCTGTCCTGTCCTGCCCTGTCCTGCTCTGTTCTGTCCTGACCTGCTCTGTCCTGCTCTGTTCTGTCCTATCTTGTCCTGGCCTGCTCTGTCCTGCTCTGTCCTGCCCTGTCCTGTTCTGTCCTGTCCTGATCTGTTCTATTCTGTCCTGATCTGTTCTATCCTGTCCTGTCCTGTCCTGTCCTGTCCTGTCCTGACCTGCTCTGTCCTGCTCTGTTCTGTCCTATCTTGTCCTGACCTGCTCTGTCCTGCTCTGTCCTGCCCTGTCCTGTTCTGTCCTGTCCTGATCTGTTCTATTCTGTCCTGATCTGTTCTATCCTGTCCTGTCCTGTCCTGACCTGCTCTGTCCTGCTCTGTTCTGTCCTATCTTGTCCTGTCCTGCTCTGTCCTGCTCTGTTCTGTCCTATATTGCTCTGTCCTGCTCTGTTCTGTCCTATCTTGTCCTGTCCTGCTCTGTCCTACCCTGTCCAGTCCTGTCCTGTCCAGTCCTACCCTACCCTACCCTACCCTACCCTACCCTACCCTACCCTACCCTACCCTACCCTACCCTACCCCACCCTGTCCTCTCCTCAGCAGGGGAAGCAGGAGACCAGGGAGGGACAGCTCCCCCACCCCCCACTCCCCCTCCCCCCCCAACCCTCCCCCTCCCCTCCCCCTCCCCCTCCCCTCCCCTCCCCCTCCCCTCCCCCCCCCCCCCCCCCTCCCCCCCGGGGCAGCCCCAGGCTCACCGGGATGCTGGGGGCGGCGCCGGCTCCGAACCGGGCCCCGGCGTCGAAGGCTCCCTCCAGGAGCAGGGCGGAGCCGGGGGGTACAGCGGCCCCAGCGGGTAGTAGGCCAGCGGCAGCGAGGAGCCCAGCGGCCCCGAGGAGCCCAGCGGCCCCGAGGAGCCCAGCGGCACCGACGGCGCCACCGGCAGCAGCAGCGACGCCCCCGGGTAGGCGGCGGCCACGGCCGGCAGCGGGGCGGCCCCCAGCGGCACGAAGCTGGGCCGGTAGAGCTGGGCAAGAGAGGAGAGCGAGGCTCAGAGACTGGCACAGCCCTGCCCGGCCCGGCCCTGGCACGGCCCTGGCACAGCCCCTGGCACGGCCCTGGCACGGCCCTGGCACAGCCCTGCCCACCCCTGCCCCCCAGGGGCACCTTCAGTCCCCAGCCCCCAGGGGCACGAAGCTGGGCAGGTAGAGCTGGGCAAGAGAGGAGAGCGAGGCTCAGAGACTGGCACAGCCCTGCCCGGACCGGCCCTGGCACGGCCCTGGCACGGCCCTGCCCACCCCTGCCCCCCAGGGGCACCTTCAGTCCCCAGCCCCCAGGGGCACGAAGCTGGGCAGGTAGAGCTGGGCAAGAGAGGAGAGCGAGGCTCAGAGACTGGCACAGCCCTGCCCGGACCGGCCCTGGCACGGCCCTGGCACGGCCCTGCCCCCAGGGGCACCTTCAGTCCCCAGCCCCCAGGGGCACGAAGCTGGGCAGGTAGAGCTGGGGAGAGAGGAGAGCAAGGCTCAGAGACACCCCCCCCCGGCACAGCCCTGGCACAGCCCTGGCACAGCCCTGCCCAGCACAGCCCTGGCACAGCCCTGCCACAGCCCTGCCACAGCCCTGGCACAGTCCTGCACAGCCCTGGCACAGCCCCTGGCACAGCCCTGGCAGAGCCCTGGCAGAGCCCTGCACAGCCCCTGGCACAGCCCTGGCACAGCCCTGCCCAGCACAGCTCTGGCACATCCCTGGCACAGCCCTGCACAGCCCTGCCCAGCACAGCCCTCGCACAGCCCTGCCCAGCACAGCCCTGTCACAGCCCTGCACAGCCCCTGTCACAGCCCTGGCACAGCCCTGCCCAGCCCCTGGCACAGCCCTGGCACAGCCCTGGCACAGCCCAGCCCAGCCCTGGCACAGCCCTGCCCAGCCCTGCCCAGCCCCTGGCACAGCCCTGCCCAGCCCCTGGCACAGCCCTGCCCAGCACAGCCCTGGCACAGCCCTGCCCAACCCTGCCCCCAGGGGCACCTTCAGCCCTTGACCCCCCAGGGGCACCTTCACCCTCTGCCCCCCAGGGGCACCTTCTTGGCCCCCTCCCAGGGGCAGCTTCACTCTCTGGCCCCCCCCAGGGGCACCTTCACCCTCTGCCCCCCCAGGGGCACCTTCAACTCTTGGCCCCCTCCCAGGGGCACCTTCACTCTCTGGCCCCCCCCCCCAGGGGCACCTTCACCCTCTGCCCCCCCCCCAGGGGCACCTTCACTCTCTGGCCCCCCCCCAGGGGCACCTTCACCCTCTGCCCCCCCCAGGGGGCACCTTCACCCTCTGCCCCCCCCCGGGGCCCCTCTGACCTACCTCGGAGTAAGCAGGAGGGGAGTCGGTGTAGGGGGCGGCTGGGGCAGGGGCACGGCCTGGGGGTACACGGCAGGGGGGCAGGGGACTGCACCGGGTAGGACGGCTGGCTCGGATACTGCCCTGCCAGGAGGAGGAGGAGGAGGAGTCAGGAGGAGGAAGGAGGAGTCAGGAGGAGGAGTCAGGAGGAGGGAGGAGGAAGGAGGAGGAGTCAGGAGGAGGAGGAGGAGTCAGGAGGAGGAGTCAGGAGGAGGGAGGAGGAGGGAGGAGGAGGAAGGAGGAGGGAGGAGGAGGAGGGAGGAGGAGGAAGGAGTAGGGAGGAAGAGAGGGGGAGAGGAGGGAGGAGGAGGAGGGAGGAGGAGGAGGGAGGAGGAGGAGGGAGGAGGAGGAGGAGGGAGGAGGGAGGAGGAGGGAGGAGGGAGGGAGGAGGAGGAGTCAGCCCCAGGCAGTCCGGGCAGGAAGGGACACCCTGATGGGCCAGGGACAAGCAGAGTGCCTTAGGGATCAGCCCTGGGACCAGGATGGAGGGAAGGGATCCATCCATCCCACGGCATCACCGGAGGGGTCTCCCCCCAGCCCCCACCACGGCATCACCGGAGGGGTCTCCCCCAGCCCCCACCACGGCATCACCGGAGGGGTCTCCCCCAGCCCCCACCACGGCATCACCGGAGGGGTCTCCCCGCGCCCACCACGGCATCACCGGAGGGTCTCCCCCAGCCCCCACCACGGCATCACCGGAGGGGTCTCCCCCCGCGCCCACCACGGCATCACCGGAGGGTCTCCCCCAGCCCCCACCACGGCATCACCGGAGGGGTCTCCCCCAGCCCCCACCACGGCATCACCGGAGGGGTCTCCCCCCAGCCCCCACCACGGCATCACCGGAGGGGTCTCCCCCCGCGCCCACCACGGCATCACCGGAGGGGTCTCCCCCAGCCCCCACCACGGCATCACCGGAGGGGTCTCCCCCCGCGCCCACCACGGCATCACCGGAGGGTCTCCCCCCCGCCCCCACCACGGCATCACCGGAGGGGTCTCCCCCAGCCCCCACCACGGCATCACCGGAGGGTCTCCCCCCGCCCCCACCACGGCATCACCGGAGGTCTCCCCGCAGCCCCCACCACGGCATCACCGGAGGGGTCTCCCCCACGCGCCCACCATGGCATCACCGGAGGGGTCTCCCCCCGCGCCCACCTAGGCATCACCGGAGGGGTCTCCCCTCCCCGCCCCCACCACGGCATCACCGGAGGTCTCCCCCCCGCGTCCACCACGGCACCACCGGAGGGGTCTCCCCCGCCCCCACCACGGCATCACCGGAGGGGTCTCCCCGCAGCCCCACCACGGCATCACCGGAGGGTCTCCCCCCACGCGCCCACCATGGCATCACCGGAGGTCTCCCCCCGCGCCCACCTAGGCATCACCGGAGGGGCCCCTCCCCGCCCCCACCACGGCATCACCGGAGGGGTCTCCCCCCGCCCCCACCACGGCATCACCGGAGGGGTCTCCCTCCCCGCCCCCACCACGGCATCACCGGAGGGGTCTCCCCCCCGCCCCCACCACGGCATCACCGGAGGGGTCTCCCCGCAGCCCCCACCACGGCATCACCGGAGGTCTCCCCCCGCCCCCACCACGGCATCACCGGAGGGGTCTCCCCAACGCCCCCACTACGGCATCACCGGAGGGGTCTGCCCCGCCCCCACCACGGCATCACCGGAGGGGTCTCCCCCTCCGCCCCCACCACGGCATCACCGGAGGGGTCTCCCCCACGCCCCCACCACGGCACCACCGGAGGGTCTCCCCCGCGCCCACCACAGCATCAACGGAGTGGTCTCCCCCCGCCCCCACCACAGCATCACCAGAGGGTCTCCCCCCCCCCCCCCACCACGGCATCACCGGAGGGGTCTCCCCCCGCCCCCACCACGGCATCACCGGAGGGGTCTCCCCAACGCCCCCACCACGGCATCACCGGAGGGGTCTCCCCCTCCGCCCCCACCACGGCATCACCGGAGGGGTCTCCCCCACGCCCCCACCACGGCACCACCGGAGGGGTCTCCCCCCCCCGCCCCCACCACAGCATCAACGGAGTGGTCTCCCCCCAGCCCCCACCACAGCATCACCAGAGGGGTCTCCCCCACGTGCCCACCACGGCATCACCGGAGGGGTCTCCCCAACGCCCCCACCACGGCATCACCGGAGGGGTCTCCACCCTCCGCCCCCACCACGGCATCACCGGAGGGGTCTCCCCCAGCCACACCACGGCATCACCGGAGGGTCTCCCCCACGCGCCCACCACGGCATCACCGGAGGGTCTCCCCCAGCCCCCACCACGGCATCACCGGAGGGGTCTCCCCAACGCCCCCACCACGGCATCACCGGAGGGGTCTCCCCCCGCGCCCACCACGGCATCACCGGAGGGGTCTCTCCCCTCCACCCCCACCACGGCATCACCGGAGGGTCTCCCCCCCGCGCCCACCACGGCATCACCGGAGGGTCTCTCCCCTCCACCCCCACCACGGCATCACCGGAGGGGTCTCCCCCCCCACCACGGCATCACCGGAGGGGTCTCCCCAACGCCCCACCACGGCATCACCGGAGGGTCTCTCCCCTCCACCCCCACCACGGCATCACCGGAGGGGTCCCCCCCGCGCCCACCACGGCATCACCGGAGGGGTCTCTCCCCTCCACCCCCACCACGGCATCACCGGAGGGGGTCTCCCCAACGCCCCCACCACGGCATCACCGGAGGGGTCTCCCGCGCCCGGTCAAACCCCGCAGCCTCTCTGACGTCACGCGGGGGTCTCCTCTACGTCACCCGGAGGGGCTGGCCCCGCCCCGCCCCACCACTCGCGGGGGTGAAGGCGGGCCCGAGGCGCGCGGCTCCATGGCGACCGCGCCCCCGCCCCCCCCACCGGCCCTCTCCCATTGGCCGCCCGGAGGAGGGGGCGGAGGCGCAGAGCCGCGCCGCCCCTCTCCCATTGGCCGCGCGGGGCCCGCCCCCTCCTCCGCCCCGCCCTTCTTCCTTTGGCAGCGCGGAGTCCCGCCGCCCCCCACCCCTCCCCTCCCCTCCTCTCCGCCCCGCCCCTCCCCTCTCCCATTGGCCGCCCGGCGCCGCGCGGTCACGCGCCGCGGCGCCGCCCTTAAAGGGGCCTCGTCCCCGGCAAGCGGCCTGGCCGGGGGCCCCGCGGGGCGGTGCCGCTGCCGCGGGCTGGGGGAGCGGACGGGCCGAGGGGGGGGGGGGGCAGGGGGGGTTCGCGGCCCGGTCCTTGCCTTTGCCGTTCATGGCGGCGGGTGGCGCTGGCTCCGGCGGCGGCGGCGGCGGCTCCTCCGCTCTGCCCGCGCCGCGCGCTTCCGGCTCGGTGTCACTGCGGCGCTGCGGGAGGAGCCGGGGGGGGGGGGGGGGGGGTAGGGGAGGGAGGGGGGCAGGGGGCGGGGCGGGCGCTGGAAGTGGCGTCAACGGACGGGGCGGGGCGGTGGGCGGGGCCGGAGGGGAAGGGGCGGGGCCCGGGGAGACCCACACACACACCCCCCACACCCCCACCCCCCCGGGAGGAGGGGGAGCTGGGGAGGGGTCCCCGGCGGCTCGGCGGCAGCCTCTGCTGCCGGGGCCGTGGGCGGGGGCTGGAGGGGCCCCCGGGGGCGGGGAGGGGGGCCGCTGGGGAGGGGGCCGCTGGGGGGGGGGCGGGGCTGGAATCGCCGGCGAGGCCCCAGGCGGTCCCCGGTAGGGCTGGGGGGGTCCCAGACGGAGCCTGGACCTGAGAGCGTGTCCTGATAGGGCCTTAGGGGGTGGAGTGGAGTGGGGGGGGGGGGGCCACCAGCCAAGCCCGAGGGGCGCGGGGGTGCCCTTCCCAGCTCCGTAGGTGAGGAGCAGGACCCTCCCAGCGTCGTCCGTCCCCCCCCCCAAGGGGACCTGCCCAGGGGCTGGGGGAGGCTGCGGGGGGAGGGGGAGGGCTGCCCCCGCTGCCTCTTGGCTTCCTCCTGGAGCGGCAGCCAGCAGGAGGAGCCGGCGCTGGGCTCATGCATAAAAGATCGATGGAGCTGGTTGGTAACCTGCAAGTATTGTTAAGCTTAATTAAGCCTTGAGGCCTGCGGGGAAGCAGCAGCAGCAGGAGGAGGAGGAGAAGGAGAAGGAGAAGGAGAAGGAGAAGGAGAAGGAGAAGGAGAAGGAGAAGGAGAAGGAGAAGGAGAAGGAGAAGGAGAAGGAGAAGGAGAAGGAGAAGGAGAAGGAGAAGGAGAAGGAGAAGGAGGAGGAGGAGGAGGAGGAGGAGGAGGAGGAGCTGCTCGTTGGCTCAGCAGCTGGAGTGGCTCCAGCCGGAGCCCCGGGTTATGTTGATTCTTCTAAGCCACCTCCTTGTTGCAGGCCCCGAGGACTTCCCGGGACCCTCCCCAGGACCCTCCCCGGGACCCCAGGATCTTGGGGGGCCCTGGAGAGCCTCCTTTGGGGTCAGCATCCTGCCAGGGGACCCTCTGCTTTCCCTTCATTGATGATCAGGAGGAGGGAGGTGGGGGGATGGAGTCCGTCAGCAGCCAGCTGGCACCAGGCTGGGGGCAGGAGCGGAGCTGGGGGAGGGCAGGAGGGCTCTGCAGAGGGCTGCTTGCCAGGCTGGGCAGAGGGGCAGAGCCCAGCAGGGTGGCACTGAGCAGGTCCCAGCGCCAGGGCTGTGCTTTGGCCACAGCACCCCCCAGGCAGAGCTGCAGGCTGGGGGCAGAGGGGCTGAGAGGGGCCTGGGGGGGGGAGCAGTGGAGAGCAGCTGAACAGGAGCCAGCAGCGTGCCAAGAAGGGGGCCAAGGGCAGCCTGGCCTGCAGCGGCAGCAGCAGTGTGGCCAGCAGGGGCAGGGAGCTCATCCTGCCCTGCGCTCAGCACCGCTGAGGCCACACCTGGAGGCCTGAGTTCCAGCTCCGGGCTGCTCGGGTGAGGGAAGAGGTTGAGCTGCTGGAAGGGGTCCAGAGAAGGGCAAGAAAGCTGGGGAGGGGGCTGGGGCACGGGGCTGGGGAGGGGTCTGAAGCACAGGGCTGGGGAGGGGCTGGGGCACGGGGCTGTGAGGAGAGGCTGAGGGAGCTGGGGTTGCTTAGCCTGCAGCAGAGGAGGCTCAGGGGAGACCTTCTTGCTCTCTACAACTCCCTGCAGGGAGGTTGGAGCCCGGGGAGGGGGGGTGGTGGTGGTGGTTGGTCTCTTCTCCCAGGCCCCCAGCCCCAGAACAAGAGGACACAGCCTCAAGCTGCGCCAGGGGAGCTTCAGGCTGGAGGGGAGGAGGGAATCCTTCCCAGGCGAGGCTGAGAATCTGGGGGCTCCGGGCGGGGATGTCCCTGCTGAGCGCAGGGGGCTTGGCCTTGGAGGAGCTTCCGAAGCACCCCCCTCCCCCACCCAGAGCAGCCTGCGGGGTGTGCCCGGGGCGGGGGGCTGCTGGCAGGAGCTGCCCCCAGCAGGGCCAGCCCTGGAACCAAGCGCACAGCCCCTCTACCCACACCCCCGACCCCCGAGCCGAGCAGCGCTCCGCAGCCCTTCTCCCATCGCTTCCGCCCCGAGGCAAACCGCGACGGCAGCCGGCGCCCTCCCCGGCATGCAAATGCATGCAAATGAGAGGGGCGTGCGCTTAAGCATCCCTCCGCGCGTACGCGGAGGAGCAGAGCCCTGCCGCAGCCCCAAGCAGCAGCAGCAGCCCCGCTCCGAGGGCTCGGGGGTCGCTCTGGTGGGGAGGAGGTGGCCGGCGCCGCGCTGGGCACCGCGCTTGGCACCGCCCTGGCACCGCGGCTCCGACCTCTGCCCAGCCGCCCCCCCGGCGCTGAGGAGCCGCTTGGGTCGGTGACGGAGGGGCCGGGCCGGGCCAAGGGGTGGAACCCGCCGGGGTCCCGGGGTGGGCGGGGGGTATGGTTTCCCTCCTGCTGCCCCGGCGGCGGCGGCGGCGGCGCAGGTCTGTGCCCGCTCGGGAGTGGGTGCGGTGGGAGCAGGACGCTGCTGGAGCTCATTGCATCGGGACGGAAGGGACCCTCCAAGGGCGTCTCCTCCGAACCCCCCCCCCCAGCTGCAGTGGGCCAGGGACAGCTCCGAGGAGAGGAAGTGGCCCAAGGACACCCAGGCTGACCTTGGATGTCCCCCAGGGATGGAGCCTCCAGCACGGCCCTGGGCAGCCTCTCCCCAGCCTCCCTCTCGATAGTTTTCTTCCTCCTCTCCCCTCTCAGCCTCTCCTCTTCCATCCTCCCTCACCCTGCCCGCCCCCAGCCTTCCTCCCCAGGTCCCTCCCCAGCTCTCCTGGAGCCTCTGCAGCTGCTGGCAGCTGCTCTGAGCTCTCCCTGCAGCCTTCTCCAGCCCCAACCCTCCCAGCCTGCCCCCCGCAGCAGAGGTTCTGCAGCCTCTGCTCCTCTGGGTGGCCTCCTCTGGAGCCTCCTGGGGTTGAGGGCCCCCGAGCTGACCCCAAGCCCTGCAGGGGACGTCTCCCCAGAGCAGAGCAGAGCAGAGCAGAGGGGGCAGGATCCTCTCTCTCCAGCTCCAGCCACGCTGCTCTGGCTGCAGCCCAGGCTGCCCTTGTGCCTCCTGTGCTGCCAGCGCCCGCTGCTGGCTCCTGCCCAGCACCCCCAAGGCCTTCCCTGCAGGGCTGCTCTGCACCTCAGCACTGGATGGATGCCGAGGGCTGGCCCGGCCCGGGTGCAGGACCCTGCACTTGGGCTTGCTGAAGCCCAGGAGGATCTCCTCAGCCCACCTCTGCAGCCTGCCCAGGTGCCTCTGGATGCTTCCCATCCTACCCTTCAGCCTTCTCAGCCTCTCCACTCGGCTTGGGGTCCTCTGCAGGCTTGCCGAGGGCGCCTCAGCCTCTGCCTCACCGGGACTGGGCATCTCTGGTCCCACACAGCCCCCTGGGGGCCGGGGGGACGGACCCCTGCTGGTCCCCAGGCTCCAGCTGGACGCTGAGCTGTCGAGCACTGCCCTTCGGAAGCTCCCGTCCGGCCCAATTCCCTCTCCCCTGAACACTCCAGCCTCAGATCCACGTCTCTGCAGCTCAGAGGGGAAGGGATGCCGCGGGGACCGTGTCGGAGGCAGATGACATCTGGTGGTCTTCCCCTGTCCACTGGTGCAGGGAGCCCCCCCGGGCTGGCCAGGCAGGACTTGCCCTCGGTGGAGCCAGGCAGGACTTGCCCTCGGTGGAGCCAGGCAAGACTTGCCCTCGGTGGAGCCAGGCTGGCTGCCCCCACCTCCCTGCCCCCCCAGGCACCTCCCTGCCCCCCAGGCACCTCCCTGCCCCCCAGGCACCTCTCTGCCCTCCCTCTCTTGCAGTGCAGCCTTCAGCAGGAGCCTGTTCCAGGACCTTCCCCAGGCACAGAGCAGAGGCTGGGAATTTCCAGCCTCTCTTCCCTACCCTTGTCCCAAATGGGCCTCACAGAGTCAGCCCTTTAAGGGTCCAGTTCACCTCAGCACCCAACCCCCACCGAGCCCGGCCCTCAGGAGCACATCTGCAGAGCTTCTCTTGTTCTTTTTTCCCTCCTCTCTTTATTCCCTTTTCCCCCTCTTTTCCCTCCTTTCATTTGCCCCTTTCTTCCTTTTTTTTTTTCTCTCCTTTTTTATCTTCTGCTTTCTTTTTTCTCCTTTTTTTCTCCTTTTTTTCTCCTTTTTTTCTCCTTTTTTTCTCCTTTTTTTCTCCTTTTTTTCTCCTTTTTTTCTTTTTTTCTCCTTTTTTCTCCTTTTTTCTCCTTTTTTCTCCTTTTTTTCTCCTCTTTTCCTCCTCTTTTCCTCCTCTTTTCCTCCTCTTTTCCTCCTCTTTTCCTCCTCTTTTCCTCCTCTTTTCCTCCTCTTTTCCTCCTCTTTTCCTCCTCTTTTCCTCGCCTTTTTCCTGCCTTTTTTCTCCTCCTTTCTTTTTTTCCCTCCTTTTATTTCCTCCTTTGTTTTCCTTTCTCTTTCCTTTCTCCTTTCTTTTTTCCTCCTTTTTTTCTTCTTTATTTTATTTACTTTCTTTTTTCTCCTATTTTTCCTTCTTTTATTTCTTCTTTTTTTTTCCTTTCTTTTTCTTTATTTTCTCCTCTCTTTTTCCCTCCTTTTTTTCCTTTTTCCCTCCTTTTTTTCCTTTTTCCCTCCTTTTTTTCCTTTTTCCCTCCTTTTTTTTCTTTTTCCCTCCTTTTTTCCTTTTTCCCTCCTTTTTTTCCTTTTTCCCTCCTTTTTTTCCTTTTCCCTCCTTTTTCTCCTTTTTCCCTCCTTTTTCTCCTTTTTCCCTCCTTTTTCTCCTTTTTTTTCTCCTTTTTCTCCTTTTTCCCTCCTTTTTTTTTTCCTTTTTTCCCTCCTTTTTTTCCTTTTTCCCTCCTTTTTTTCCTTTTTCCCTCCTTTTTTTTCCTTTTTCCCTCCTTTTTTTTCTTTTTCCCTCCTTTTTTCCTTTTTCCCTCCCTTTTCTCCTTTTTCCCTCCCTTTTCTCCTTTTTCCCTCCCTTTTCTCCTTTTTTCCCTCCCTTTTCTCCCTTTTTCCCTCCCTTTTCTCCTTTTTCCCTCCTTTTCCTCCTTTTCCCCTCCTTTTCCTCCTTTTTCCCTCCTTTTCCTCCTTTTTCCCTCCTTTTCCTCCTTTTTCCCTCCTTTTTCCCTCCTTTTTTTCCTTTTTCCCTCCTTTTTTCCTTTTTCCCTCCTTTTTCTCCTTTTTCCCTCCTTTTCTCCTTTTTCCCTCCTTTTTCTCCTTTTTCCCTCCTTTTTCTCCTTTTTCCCTCCTTTTTCTCCTTTTTCCCTCCTTTTTCTCCTTTTTCCCTCCTTTTTCTCCTTTTTCCCTCCTTTTTCTCCTTTTTCCCTCCCTTTTTTTCCTTTTTTTTCCCTTTTTCTCCTTTTTTTTCCTCCTTTCTTTTTTCCCTTTTTTCTTTTTCCCTCCTTTTCTTTTCCCTCCTTCTTTTCCCTTCTCCCTTCTCTCCTCTTTTCCCTCTTTTCTCTCTTTTCTCCCTCTTTTCTCCCTCTTTTCTCCCTCTTTTCTCCCCCTCTTTTCTCCCTCTTTTCTCCCTCTTTTCTCCTCCCTCTTTTCTCCCTCTTTCCCTCTTTTCCCTCTTTTCCCTCCCTCTTTTCTCCCTCTTTCCCTCCCTCTTTCTCCCCCTCTTTCCCTCCCTCTTTCCCTCCCTCTTTCCCTCCCTCTTTCCCTCCCTCTTTCCCTCCCTCTTTCCCTCCCTCTTTCCCTCCCTCTTTCCTCCCTCTTTCCCTCCCTCTTTCCTCCCTCTTTCCTCCCTCTTTCCTCCCTTTTCTCCCTCTTTCCTCCTCCCTCTTTCTCCCTCCCTCTTTCCCTCCCTCTTTCCCTCCCTCTTTCCCCCTCTTTCCTCCCTCTTTCCCTCCCTCTTTCCCTCCCTCTTTCCCTCCCTCTTTCCTCCCTCTTTCCTCCCTCTTTCCTCCCTCTTTCCCTCCCTCTTTCCCTCCCTCTTTCCCTCCCTCTTTCCCTCCCTCTTTCCTTCTTTCCCTCCCTCTTTCCCTCCCTCTTTCCCTCCCTCTTTCCCTCCCTCTTTCCTCCCTCTTTCCTCCCTCCCTCTTGCCCTCCCTCTTGCCCTCCCTCCCTTTCTTTCCCTCCCCCCGCCTCCTTTCCATTTTCAGGGTCTGGGGTGGCTCTGAGTGGAAGGGGAGGGGGGTGGAGTGGAGCTGGGAGGTGGGGGGGGGTGTCTCCGGGCTGGGCAGGGTCTGGGGGGCTCTGAGTGGAAGGGGAGGGGGGAGGAGTGGAGCTGGGAGCTGGGGGTGGGGGTCTCCGGGCTGGGCAGGGTCTGGGGGGGCTCTGAGTGGAAGGGGAGGGGGAGAGGAGCTGGGAGCTGGGGGTGGGGGTCTCCGGGCTGGGCAGGGTCTGGGGGGGCTCTGAGTGGAAGGGGAGGGGGAGGAGCTGGGAGCTGGGGGTGGGGGTCTCCAGGCTGGGCAGGGTCTGGGGGGGGCTCTGAGTGGAAGGGGAGGGGGGAGGAGCTGGGAGCTGGGGGGGGGTCTCCAGGCTGGGCAGGGTCTGGGGGGGGCTCTGAGTGGAAGGGGAGGGGGTCTCAGCTCTTGGGCTTTGGGGGCTGGGGGCGGCTCTGGGCGGGGGGGGTTCCCTGGCTGGGGAGAGTCTGCAGCCCAGAGGGGCTCTGGCTGGGGCAGGGGTCTCACGGCCGGGGGGCTCTGGGTCCCAGGGGCACTCTCTGCTCCCCTGGGATTTCTGCTCGGGGGTCTCTGGCTCCGGGGGGGGGGTCCTGGCTCCACTCCGGGGAGGGGGTGGGTGTCTCTGATCAGGGTGTCCTCGGCTCCGGGGGTCTCTTTCCTTTCCGGGGAGGGTCTCTGGCTGCAGGGAGTCTCTCTTCCCTCAGGGGGAGGGGGCAGCGGAGGGTCCCTAGGCCTGAGGCTCTCTCGGCTCCGGGGGGTCCTTGGTCCTGAGGTTCTCTCTCCCCTCCGGGGGTCTCTCTTGGCTCCGGGGTCCCTAGCCCTGAGGCTCTCTGCTCCGGTGGTCTCTCCCCCTCTGCGGGTCTCTGTCCCCTTTGGGAAGGTTCTTCTGCTCCGGGGGTCTCTGGGCTCCGGGGTCTCTGGTCCCGAGTCCCTCTCTGGGCTCCGGGGGGCTCTGGGCTCCGGGGTCTCTGGTCCCGAGTCCCTCTCTGGGCTCCGGGGGGGCTCTGGGCTCCGGGGGTCTCTGGTCCCGAGTCCCTCTGGGCTCCGGGGGCTCTGGGCTCCGGGGGTCTCCGGGCTCCGCGGGGCTCTGGTCCCGAGTCTCTCTGGGCTCCGGGGTCCCTGGGCTCCGGGGGTCTCTGGGCTCCGGGGTCTCCGGTCCCGAGTCTCTCTCTGGGCTCCGGGGTCCCCTGTACTGAGTGTGTCTCTGGGCTCCGGGGGTCTCTCGGCTCGGGGGGTCTCCGGTCCCGAGTCCCTCTCTGGGCTCCGGGGGTCTCTCGGCTCCGGGAGTCTCTGGGGTCCAGGGGACCCGAGTCCATCTCTGGTCTCCGGGGGTCTCCGGTCCCGAGTATGTCTCTGAGCTCCGGGGGTCCCTGGCTCCGGGGTCTCCGGGCTCCGGTGGTCTCTGGTCCCGGAGTCCCTCTCTGGGCTCCGGGAGTCTCTGGGCTCCGGGGGTCCCCGGTCCCGAGTCTCTCCCTGGGCTCCGGGGGTCTCTGGGCTCCGGGGTCTCCGGTCCCGAGTCCCTCTCTGGGCTCCGGGGGGTTCTGGGCTCCGGGGGTCCCCTGTCCCTAGACTCTCCCTGGGCTCCGGGGGTCTCTGGGCTCCGGGGTCTCCGGTCCCGGAGTCCCTCTCTGGGCTCCGGGGGTCTCTGGGCTCTGGGGGTCTCCGGTCCGGAGGCTCTCTCTGGGCTCCGGGGGTCTCCGGTCCCGAGGCTCTCTTTGGGCTCCGGGGGTCTCTGGGCTCCGGGGGTCTCCGGTCCCGAGGCTCTCTTTGGGCTCCGGGGGTCTCCGGTCCCGAGGCTCTCTTTGGGCTCCGGGGGTCTCCGGTCCCGAGGCTCTCTTTGGGCTCCGGGGGTCTCCGGTCCCGAGGCTCTCTCTGGGCTCCGGGGGTCTCTGGGCTCCGGGGTCTCCGGTCCCGAGGCTCTCTTTGGGCTCCGGGGGTCTCTGGGCTCCGGGGGTCTCCGGTCCCGAGGCTCTCTTTGGGCTCCGGGGTCTCCGGTCCCGAGGCTCTCTGGGCTCCGGGGTCTCTGGGCTCCGGGGTCTCCGGTCCCGGAGGCTCTCTTTGGGCTCCGGGGGTCTCTGGGCTCCGGGGGTCTCCGGTCCCGAGGCTCTCTCTGGGCTCCGGGGGTCTCCGGTCCGGAGGCTCTCTCTGGGCTCCGGGGGTCTCCGGTCCGGAGGCTCTCTCTGGGCTCCGGGGTTCCCTGAGCTCCGGGGGCCATTGTACTGAGTGTGTCTCTGGGCTCCGGGGGTCTCTGGGCTCGGGGTCTCCGTTCCCGAGGCTCTCTCTGGGCTCCGGGGTTCCCTGAGCTCCGGGGGGCCATTGTACTGAGTGTGTCTCTGGGCTCCGGGGGTCTCTGGGCTCCGGGGGTCTCCGTTCCCGAGGCTCTCTCTGGGCTCCGGGGGTCCCCGGCTCCGGGGGTCCTCGTTCCCGAGGCTCTCTCTGGGCTCCGGGGATCCCCGGTGTCCCGAGTCTCTCTCTGGGCTCCGGGGCTTCTTGGGCTCCAGGGGGTCCCTGGGCTCCGGGGGTCTCTGGGCTCCGGGGGTCCCGAGTCTCTTTCTGGGCTCCGGGGTCCCTGGGCTCCGGGGTCCTCTGTACCGAGTGCCTCTCTGGGCTCCGGGGGTCTCCGGTCCCGAGTGTCTCTCTGGGCTCCGGGGTCTCTGGGCTCCGGGGGTCCCCTGTACCGAGTCTCTCTCTGGGCTCCGGGGGTCTCCCGTCCCGAGTGTCTCTCTGGGCTCCGGGGTCCCCTGTACCGAGTCTCTCTCTGGGCTCCGGGGGTCTCCCGTCCCGAGTGTCTCTCTGGGCTCCGGGGGTCCCCTGTACCGAGTCTCTCTCTGGGCTCCGGGGGTCTCTGGGCTCCGGAGGTCCCCTGTCCCGAATCTCTCCCTGGGCTCCGGGGGTCCCTGGGCTCCGGGGTCCCGAGTCTCTTTCTGGGCTCCGGGGGTCTCTAGGCTCCGGGGTCTCCGATCCCGAGTCTCTCTCTGGGCTCCAGGGGTCCCTCTACTCCGGGGTCCCGAGTCCCTCTCTTGGATCCGGGGGTCTCTGGGCTCCGGGGGTCTCCGGTCCCGAGGCTCTCTCTGGGCTCCGGGGGTCTCCGGTCCCGAGGCTCTCTCTGGGCTCCTGGGGTCCTTGCGCTCCGGGGGGTCTCCGGTCCCGAGTCTCTCTCTGGGCTCCGGGGTCTCCGGTCCCGAGTCTCTCTCTGGGCTCCGGGGATCCCGAGTCTCTTTCTGGGCTCCGGGGGTCTCTGGGCTCCGGGGGTCCCCGGTCCCGAGGCTGTCTCTGGGCTCCGGGGGTCTCTGGGCTCCGGTTCTCCCTGGTCCCGAGTCTCTCCCTGGGCTCCCGGGGTCTCTGGGCTCCGGGGTCCCCGGTCCCGTGGCTCTCCCTGGGCTCCGGGGTCCCGAGTCTCTTTCTGGGCTCCGGGGGTCTCTGGGCTCTGGGGGTCCCTGGGCTCCGGGGGTCCCCTGTCTCGGGTCTCTCCCTGGGCTCCGGGGGTCTCTGGGCTCCGGGGGTTTCTGGGCTCCGGGGGTCCCCTGTACTGAGTGTGTCTCTGGGCTCCGGGGTCTCTGGGCTGATGGCGTGCCCAGTCCCGAGTCTCTCTCTGGGCTCCGGGGGTCTCTGGGCTCCGGGGGTCTCCGGTCCCGAGGCTCTCTCTGGGCTCCGGGGTCTCTGGGCTCCGGGGTCCCCTGTTCCGAGTCTCTCCCTGGGCTACGGGGTCCCTGGGATCTGGGGGTCTCTGCTCCCTAGTCTCTCTCTGGGCTCCGGGGTCCCCGGTCCCGAGTCTCTCTCTGGGCTCCAGGGGTCCCTCTACTCCGGGGGTCCCGAGGCTCTCCCTGGGCTCCGGGGTCTCTGGGCTCCGGGGATCTCTGGTCCCGAGTCTCTCTCTGGGCTCCGGGGGTCTCTGGGCTCCGGGGGTCTCTGGTCCCGAGTCTCTCTCTGGGCTCCGGGGTCTCTGGGCTCCGGGGGTCTCCGGTCCCGAGTCTCTCTCTGGGCTCCGGGGGTCTCTGGGCTCCGGGGGTCTCCGGTCCCGAGTCTCTCTGGGCTCCGGGGGTCTCTGGGCTCCGGGGGTCTCCGGTCCCGAGTCTCTCTCTGGGCTCCGGGGGTCTCTGGGCTCCGGGGGTCTCCGGTCCCGAGTCTCTCTCTGGGCTCCGGGGGTCTCTGGGCTCCGGGGGTCTCCGGTCCCGAGTCTCTCTCTGGGCTCCGGGGGTCTCTGGGCTCCGGGGGTCTCCGGTCCCGAGTCTCTCTCTGGGCTCCGGGGGTCTCTGGGCTCCGGGGGTCTCCGGTCCCGAGTCTCTCTCTGGGCTCCGGGGGTCTCTGGGCTCTGGGGGTCCCTGGGCTCCGGGGGTCCCCTGTCTCGGGTCTCTCCCTGGGCTCCGGGGGGTCTCTGGGCTCCGGGGTTTCTGGGCTCCGGGGGTCCCCTGTACTGAGTGTGTCTCTGGGCTCCGGGGGTCTCTGGGCTGATGGCGTGCCCAGTCCCGAGTCTCTCTCTGGGCTCCGGGGGTCTCTGGGCTCCGGGGGTCTCCGGTCCCGAGGCTCTCTCTGGGCTCCGGGGGTCTCTGGGCTCCGGGGGTCCCCTGTTCCGAGTCTCTCCCTGGGCTACGGGGGTCCCTGGGATCTGGGGGTCTCTGCTCCCTAGTCTCTCTCTGGGCTCCGGGGGTCCCCGGTCCCGAGTCTCTCTCTGGGCTCCAGGGGTCCCTCTACTCCGGGGTCCCGAGGCTCTCCCTGGGCTCCGGGGGTCTCTGGGCTCCGGGGATCTCTGGTCCCGAGTCTCTCTCTGGGCTCCGGGGGTCTCTGGGCTCCGGGGGTCTCTGGGCTCCGGGGGTCTCTGGTCCCGAGTCTCTCTCTGGGCTCCGGGGGTCTCTGGGCTCCGGGGGTCTCTGGGCTCCGGGGGTCTCCGGTCCCGAGTCTCTCTCTGGGCTCCGGGGGTCTCTGGGCTCCGGGGGTCTCCGGTCCCGAGTCTCTCTCTGGGCTCCGGGGGTCTCTGGGCTCCGGGGGTCTCCGGTCCCGAGTCTCTCTCTGGGCTCCGGGGGTCTCCGGTCCCGAGTCTCTCTGGGCTCCGGGGGTCTCTGGGCTCCGGGGGTCTCCGGTCCCGAGTCTCTCTCTGGGCTCCGGGGGTCTCTGGGCTCCGGGGGTCTCTGGTCCCGAGTCTCTCTCTGGGCTCCGGGGGTCTCTGGGCTCCGGGGGTCTCCGGTCCCGAGGCTCTCTCTGGGCTCCGGGGGACTCTGGGCTCCGGGGGTCCCCTGTTCCGAGTCTCTCCCTGGGCTACGGGGGTCCCTGGGATCTGGGGGTCTCTGCTCCCTAGTCTCTCTCTGGGCTCCGGGGGTCCCCGGTCCCGAGTCTCTCTCTGGGCTCCAGGGGTCCCTCTACTCCGGGGTCCCGAGGCTCTCCCTGGGCTCCGGGGGTCTCTGGGCTCCGGGGATCTCTGGTCCCGAGTCTCTCCCTGGGCTCCGGGGGTCTCTGGGCTCCGGGGGTCTCTGGGCTCCGGGGGTCTCTGGTCCCGAGTCTCTCTCTGGGCTCCGGGGGTCTCTGGGCTCCGGGGGTCTCCGGTCCCGAGTCTCTCTCTGGGCTCCGGGGGTCTCTGGGCTCCGGGGTCTCCGGTCCCGAGTCTGGGCTCCGGGGGTCTCTGGGCTCCGGGGTCTCCGGTCCCGAGTCTCTCTGGGCTCCGGGGGTCTCTGGGCTCCGGGGGTCTCCGGTCCCGAGTCTCTCTCTGGGCTCCGGGGGTCTCCGGTCCCGAGTCTCTCTCTGGGCTCCGGGGGTCTCTGGGCTCCGGGGGTCTCTGGTCCCGAGTCTCTCTCTGGGCTCCGGGGTCTCTGGGCTCCGGGGGTCTCCGGTCCCGAGTCTCTCTCTGGGCTCCGGGGGTCTCTGGGCTCCGGGGGTCTCTGGTCCCGAGTCTCTCTCTGGGCTCCGGGGGTCTCTGGGCTCCGGGGTCTCCGGTCCCGAGTCTCTCTCTGGGCTCCGGGGGTCTCTGGGCTCCGGGGGTCTCCGGTCCCGAGTCTCTCTCCGAGCTCCGGGGGTCTCTCTGGGCTCCGGGGGTCTCTGGGCTCGGGGGGGGTGGGGGTGGGGGTGGGTTCCCCGCCGCCGAGTCTCTCCCCCCGGTGACCCGCGGCGCTCTGCGGGGCCGGCCGCCTGCCGCGCCCCCTGGCGGCGCTGGGCTGCGCTGCGGCCCCGCGGCTGCGGCAGAGGCCCTGCCGCATAAATTATGTTCATGACGCAGCAGCTAATAGATTCCCCCCCCCCCTCCCCCCTCCCCAACCCCTCCCCCACCTCCCCCTCCCCCCGGGGGCGCGCGCCGAAGCCCCTCCTGCCGCCCTGCGGCCGGAGCCCACCCCTCACCCCCCACCCCACACACACACACTTCGTCCTCCCAACGGCACCCCCGCTCCGTCCGTCCCCCCCCCCTGCCCCGCTCCCTGCTTCGCCTCCCCACGCCGGGCTTCGGCGCTCCGGGGGGGGGTCCCGTCGCCGTTCCCCGCCTCCCCCCTCCTCCCGTTCCCCTCCCCCTTTGTGCCGCCGCCGCCGCTGTGAGATGAATCTTTAATCGCTGCCGGCACCGGGCGGGCTCGGAGCGGGGAGCGGCGGCGGCGGCGGACGACCACCCCCCACACACACACACCCCCGGCTCCGGTCGGTCGTTCGTCGTCCCCCCTCGTCGTCCTCTTCCTCCTCGTCCTCCTCCTCCGCCAAGCCCCCGGGGGCGCGGTGAGTGCAGGGGCCGGAGCGGGGCGGCGGGGGGCGGCGGCGGGGCCGGTGGCGGTGAATATGCAATGGCGTCATTAGCATAATTTATATCTTTATGATAAAGAGCGAGAGGGGAGGGGGAGGGGAGGAAGAGGTTGGGGGTGGGGGGGGGGGGGGTGGGGGGGGAAGAAAGCGGCGAAGAGGAAGGGGGGGAGGGGGGGGCGGAAAAACGGCGGAAGAGCGGAGAGCGCGGGGGGGGGGGGGAGGGGGGGCCCGCGGAAGGGCTTTTTTGGGGAGGGGGAGGCAGGGCGAGGAGGTTTCGGAGGGGCAAAAAGGGGGTCGAGGGGGAGGCGCTGGGGGGAGGAGGGGGTCCGGGGGGGGGGGGTCCGGATAGGGTAGAACTGGGCAGAGAGGTGCTAAGAGCGCCGGGGGGGGGGCTGGGCGCTGGAATTGAGGGGCGGGGGGGGGTTAGGGTTTGGGGGGGGGTCCCCGGGGGGGGAGGGAGAGAAGACATTTGGGGCCGGGAGGGAGGGGTGGGGGGCTGGGGGGTTGAGTTTTAGGGGCAGGAGAGGAGGGGCGGCGCTGGGGGGGGGGGGGGGGGTCCTGACGCGGGGGCTGGGCAGCGGGAGCTGAGGGAGGTGCCCGGCCCTTGGGGGGGGAGAGGGCGCGGGTGCCAGGCAGGAATTTGGGTGCCCCCAAATCGGGGGGAGGAGGGGGCGGCGAGCAGACCCCCCGGATCGGGGGGGGGGCGGGGGAGGGTGGGGGGATGGGGGAGGAGCTCCCAGACCTGCTCCTGGCTCTGCTGAGCCCCTCAGGGATGACCTTGGGAGGTGAACCCCCCCCCTCCCTCTCCCCTCCCTCTCCCCTCCCTCTCTCCCTCCCCTCCCCTCCCTCTCCCCTCCCTCCCCCTCCCTCTCCCCTCCCTCTCCCCCCCTCCCCCTCCCCCCCTCCCTCCCCCTCCCTCTCCCCTCCCCCTCCCTCCCCCCTCCCTCCCCCTCCCCCTCCCCCTCCCCTCCCCCTCCCCTCCCCCTCTCCCCCCCCTCCCCTCCCCTCCCTCTCCCCTCTCCTCTTCTCTCCCCCTCTCCCCTCTCTCCCCTCTCTCTCCCCTTCCTTCCCTCTCTCTCTCCCCTCCCTCTCCACCCCCTCCCCTCCCTCTCCTCCCCCTCCCCTCCCCTCTCCCCCTCCCCTCTCCCCCTCCCCCTCTCTCCCCTCTCCCCTCCCCTCCCCCTCCCCTCTCTCCCCTCCCCCTCTCTCCCCGCTCCCCTCTCTCCCCCTCCCCTCTCCCCCCTCCCCTCTCCCCCCTCCCTTCTCCCCCTCCTCTCTCCCCCTCCTCTCTCCCCCTCCTCTCTCTCCCCCTCCTCTCTCTCCCCCTCCCCTCTCTCCCCCTCCCCTCTCTCCCCTCCCCTCTCTCCCCCTCCCCTCTCTCCCCCTCCCCTCTCTCGCCCCTCCTCTCCCCTCTCCTCTCCCCTCCCCTCTCCCCCCACTCCTCTCTCCTCTCCTCTCCTCTCCTCTCCTCTCCTCTCCTCTCCTCTCCTCTCCTCTCCTCTCCTCCTCCCTCTCCTCTCTCTCCTCCTCTCCTCTCCTCTCCTCTCCTCTCCTCTCCTCTCCTCTCCCCTCCCCTCCCCTCCCCTCCTCCCTCCCCTCTCCTCCCTCTCCTCCCCTCTCCTCTCCCCTCTCCCCCTCTCCCTCCCTCCCCTCCTCTCCTCTCCCCTCCCCTCCCCCTCCCTCCCTCCCCCTCCCCTCCCTCCCCTCCCCTCCCCTCCTCCCTCTCCTCTCCCTCCCCTCTCTCCTCTCCCCTCTCTCCTCCCCTCTCCTCTCCCTCCTCTCCCCTCCTCTCCCTCCTCTCCCTCCTCTCCCCCTCCCTCCCCTCCCCTCCCCTCCCCTCCCCTCCCCTCCCTCCTCCTCCTCTCCCCTCCTCTCCTCTCCTCTCTCCCTCCCCTCCTCCTCTCCCCTCCTCCCCTCCTCCCCCTCCTCTCCCCTCCCCTCCCCTCCCCCTCCCCTCCCCTCCCCCCTCCCTCCCCCCCCTCCCCTCCCCTCCCCTCCTCTCCCCTCCTCTCCTCTCCTCTCCTCTCCTCTCCTCTCCTCTCCTCTCCTCTCCTCTCTCTCCTCTCCTCTCCTCTCCTCTCCTCTCCTCTCCTCTCCTCTCCCCTCCTCTCCTCTCCCCTCCTCTCCCTCTCCTCCCCCCCCCCCCTCTCCCCCCTCTCCCCCCCTCTCCCCCCCCCCCCCTCCCCCTCTCCCCTCCCCTCCCCTCCCCTCCCTCTCCCCTCCCCTCCCCCCCCCTCCCCTCCCTCCCTCCCCTCCCCCTCCCCTCCCCCCCCCTCCCCCCCCCCCCCCCTCCCCTCCCCCTCCCCTCCCCTCCCCTCCCCCTCCCCTCTTCTTCTCCACCCCCTGGCAGGCGCAGGGAGCCCTGGGGCTGGGAGCAGTGGGGCTGAGAGCAGTGGGGCTGAGAGCAATGGAACTGAGAGCAATGGGGCTGGGAGCAAAGGAGCTGAGAGCAGTGGGGCTGGGAGCAGGGGGCTGGGAGCAGGGGGGCTAGGAGCCATGGGGCTGGGAGCCATGGGGCTGAGAGCAATGGAGCTGGGAGCCATGGGGTTGGGAGCCATGGGGTGGGGAGCAATGGGGCTGGGAGCAATGGGGCTGGGAGCAATGGGGTTGGGAGCCATGGGGCTGGGAGCAATGGGGCTGGGAGCAATGGGGCTGGGAGCCATGGGGCTGGGAGCCATGGGGTTGGGAGCCATGGGGCTGGGAGCCATGGGGTTGGGAGCCATGGGGTTGGGAGCCATGGGGCTGGGAGCCATGGGGTTTGGAGCCATGGGGTTGGGAGCCATGGGGTTGGGAGCAATGGGGCTGGGAGCCATGGAGCTGGGAGCCATGGGGTTGGGAGCAATGGGGTTGGGAGCCGTGGGGCTGCGAGCAATGGGGCTGGGAGCAGTGGGGCTGGGAGCCATGGGGTTGGGAGCCATGGGGTTGGGAGCAGTGGGGCTGGGAGCAGTGGGGCTGGGACCAATGGGGCTGGGAGCAGTGGGGCTGGGAGCAATGGGGCTGGGAGCAGTGGGGCTGGTTGCCGTGGGGCTGGGAGCAGTGGGGCTGGGAGCAATGGGGCTGGGAGCAATGGGGCTGGGAGCAATGGGGCTCGGAGCCCTGGGGCTGAGAGCAATGGGGCTGGGAGCAATGGGGCTGGGAGCAATGGGGCTGGGAGCCGTGGGGCTGGGAGCCGTGGGGTTGGGAGCCATGGGGCTGGGAGCAATGGGGCTGAGAGCTATGGGGCAGGGAGCAATGGGGCTGGGAGCAATGGGGCTGGGAGCAATGGGGCTGAGAGCTGTGGGGCTGGGAGCAATGGGGCTGGGAGCCATGGAGCTGGGAGCAATGGGGCTGGGAGCAATGGGGCTGGGAGCAATAGGGCTGGGAGCCATGGTTCTGAGAGCTATGGGGCTCGGAGCTATGGGGCTGGGAGCCATGGCTCTGAGAGCTATGGGGCTGGGTGTCCTGGAGCTGAGAGAAATGGGGCTGGGAGCCGTGGGGCTGGGAGCCGTGGGGTTGGGAGCCGTGGGGCTGGGAGCAATGGGGCTGAGAGCTATGGGGCTGAGAGCTATGGGGCTGGGAGCCATGGGGTTGGGAGCAATGGGGCTGGGAGCAATGGGTCTGAGAGCTATGGGGCTGAGAGCTATGGGGCTGGGAGCCATGGGGCTGGGAGCAGTGGGGCTGGGAGCAATGGGGCTGGGAGCAGTGGGGCTGGGAGCCATGGAGCTGGGAGCAATGGGGCTGGGAGCCGTGGGGCTGGGAGCAGTGGGGCTGGGAGCCATGGGGTTGGGAGCCATGGGGTTGGGAGCCATGGGGCTGGGAGCCATGGGGCTGAGAGCCATGGAGCTGGGAGCCATGGAGCTGGGAGCCATGGGGTTGGGAGCAATGGGGTTGGGAGCCGTTGGGAGCAATGGGGTTGGGAGCAATGGGGCTGGGAGCCATGGGGTTGGGCCATGGGGTTGGGAGCAATGGGGTTGGGAGCCGTGGGGTTGGGAGCCGGGGGTTGGGAGCCGTGGGGCTGGGAGCCATGGGGCTGGGAGCAGTGGGGCTGGGAGCAGTGGGGCTGGGAGCAATGGGGTTGGGAGCCATGGGGTTGGGAGCAGTGGGGCTGGGAGCAGTGGGGCTGGGACCAATGGGGCTGGGAGCAATGGGGCTGGGAGCAGTGGGGCTGGGAGCAATGGGGCTGGGAGCAGTGGGGCTGGTTGCCGTGGGGCTGGTTGCCGTGGGGCTGGGAGCCGTGGGGCTGGGAGCAATGGGGCTGGGAGCAATGGGGCTCGGAGCCCTGGGGCTGAGAGCAATGGGGCTGGGAGCCATGGGGCTGGGAGCAATGGGGTTGGGAGCAATGGGGCTGGGAGCAATGGGGCTGGGAGCCGTGGGGCTGGGAGCCGTGGGGTTGGAAGCCATGGGGCTGGGAGCAATGGGGCTGAGAGCTATGGGGCAGGGAGCAATGGGGCTGGGAGCAATGGGGCTGGGAGCAATGGGGCTGAGAGCTGTGGGGCTGGGAGCAATGGGGCTGGGAGCCATGGAGCTGGGAGCAATGGGGCTGGGAGCCATGGTTCTGAGAGCTATGGGGCTCGGAGCTATGGGGCTGGGAGCCATGGCTCTGAGAGCTATGGGGCTGGGAGCCCTGGAGCTGAGAGAAATGGGGCTGGGAGCAGTGGGGCTGGGAGCCGTGGGGCTGGGAGCCGTGGGGTTGGGAGCCGTGGGGCTGGGAGCAATGGGGCTGAGAGCTATGGGGCTGAGAGCTATGGGGCTGGGAGCAATGGGGCTGGGAGCAATGGGGCTGGGAGCCGTGGGGCTGGGAGCAATGGGGCTGGGAGCAGTGGGGCTGGGAGCCATGGAGCTGGGAGCAATGGGGCTGGGAGCCGTGGGGCTGGGAGCAGTGGGGCTGGGAGCCATGGGGTTGGGAGCAGTGGGGCTGGGAGCAGTGGGGCTGGGAGCCGTGGGGCTGGGAGCAGTGGGGCTGGGAGCCGTGGGGCTGGGAGCAATGGGGCTGGGAGCCATGGGGTTGGGAGCAGTGGGGCTGGGAGCAGTGGGGCTGAGAGCCGTGGGGCTGGGAGCCGTGGGGCTGGGAGCAGTGGGTCTGGGAGCCATGGTTCTGAGAGCTATGGGGCTGGGAGCAATGGGGCTGGGAGCCGTGGGGCTGGGAGCAGTGGGGCTGGGAGCCATGGGGTTGGGAGCAGTGGGGCTGGGAGCAATGGGGCTGAGAGCCGTGGGGCTGGGAGCAGTGGGGCTGGGAGCCATGGGGTTGGGAGCAGTGGGGCTGGGAGCAGTGGGGCTGGGAGCAATGGGGCTGGGAGCCGTGGGGCTGGGAGCCGTGGGGCTGGGAGCCATGGGGTTGGGAGCAGTGGGGCTGGGAGCCATGGTTCTGAGAGCTATGGGGCTGGGACCAATGTGACGGGGTGCCATGGGGCTGGGAGCCATGGTTCTGAGTGCTATGGGGCTGAGAGCAATGGGGCTGGGAGCAATGGGGCTGGGAGCCGTGGGGCTGGGAGCAATGGGGCTGGGAGCCGTGGGGCTGGGAGCAATGGGGCTGGGAGCCATGGAGCTGGGAGCAATGGGGCTGGGAGCAATGGGGCTGGGAGCCATGGGGCAGGGAGCAATGGGGCTGGGAGCAATGGGGCTGGGAGCCGTGGGGCTGGGTGCAATGGGGATGGGAGCAATGGGACTGGGAGCAGTGGGGCTGGGAGCCGTGGGGCTGGGAGCCGTGGGGCTGGGAGCCATGGTTCTGAGAGCTATGGGGCTCAGAGCTATGGGGCTGGGAGCCATGGTTCTGAGAGCTATGGGGCTGGGAGCCCTGGGGCTGGGAGCCCTGTGGCTGGGAGCCGTGGGGCAGGGAGCAATGGGGCTGGGAGCCGTGGGGATGGGAGCAATGGGGCTGGGAGCAATGGGGCTGGGAGCCACGGGACGGGGAGCCATGGGGCTGAGAGCCATGGGGCTGAGAGCTATGGGGCTGGGAGCAATGGGGCTGGGAGCAATGGGGCTGGGATCCATGGGGCTGGGAGCCATGGTTCTGAGAGCTATGGGGCTCGGAGCTATGGGGCTGGGAGCCAGGGGGCTGAGAGCCGTGGGGCTGGGAGCCGTGGGGCTGGGAGCCATGGGGCTGAGAGCTATGGGGCTGGGAGCAATGGGGCTGGGAGCCGTGGGGCTGGGAGCCGTGGGGCTGGGAGCAATGGGGTTGGGAGCCGTGGGGTTGGGAGCCATGGGGCTGCGAGCAATGGGGCTGGGAGCAGTGGGGCTGGGAGCAATGGGGTTGGGAGCCATGGGGTTGGGAGCAATGGGGCTGGGAGCAGTGGGGCTGGGACCAATGGGGCTGGGACCAATGGGGCTGGGAGCAGTGGGGCTGGGAGCAATGGGGCTGGGAGCAGTGGGGCTGGTTGCCGTGGGGCTGGGAGCAGTGGGGCTGGGAGCCGTGGGGCTGGGAGCAGTGGGGCTGGGAGCAATGGGGCTCGGAGCCCTGGGGCTGAGAGCAATGGTGCTGGGAGCCATGGGGCTGGGAGCAATGGGGTTGGGAGCAATGGGGCTGGGAGCAATGGGTCTGGGAGCCGTGGGGCTGGGAGCCGTGGGGTTGGGAGCCATGGGGCTGGGAGCAATGGGGCTGGGAGCAATGGGGCTGAGAGCTATGGGGCAGGGAGCAATGGGGCTGGGAGCAATGGGGCTGGGAGCAATGGGGCTGAGAGCTGTGGGGCTGGGAGCAGTGGGGCTGGGAGCCATGGAGCTGGGAGCAATGGGGCTGGGAGCCATGGTTCTGAGAGCTATGGGGCTCGGAGCTATGGGGCTGGGAGCCATGGCTCTGAGAGCTATGGGTCTGGGAGCAATGTGACGGGGTGCCATGGGGCTGGGAGCCATGGTTCTGAGAGCTATGGGGCTGAGAGCAATGGGGCTGGGAGCCGTGGGGCTGGGAGTAATGGGGCTGGGAGCAATGGGGCTGGGAGCAATGCGGCTGGGAGCAATGGGGCTGGGAGCCATGGGGCTGGGAGCCGTGGGTTTGGAGCCATGGGGCAGGGAGCAGTCGGGCAGGGAGCCGTGGGGCTGGGAGCAGTGGGGCTGGGAGCCGTGGGGCTGGGAGCCGTGGGGTTGGGAGCCGTGGGGCTGGGAGCCGTGGTTCTGAGAGCTATGGGGCTGAGAGCAATGGGGCTGGGAGCAATGGGGCTGGGAGCCATGGGGCTGGGAGCAGTGGGGCTGGGAGCCGTGGGGCTGGGAGCAATGGGGCTGGGAGCCGTGGGGCTGGGAGCCATGGGGCTGGGAGCCGTGGTTCTGAGAGCTATGGGGCTCGGAGCTATGGGGCTGGGAGCAATGGGGCTGGGAGCCATGGGGCTGGGAGCCGTGGTTCTGAGAGCTATGGGGCTCGGAGCTATGGGGCTGGGAGCCATGGAGCTGGGAGCCATGGTTCTGAGAGCTATGGGGCTCGGAGCTATGGGGCTGGGAGCCATGGTTCTGAGAGCTATGGGGCTGAGAGCAATGGGGCTGGGAGCCATGGGGCTGGGAGCAGGGAGCAGTGGGGCTGGGAGCCGTGGGGCTGGGAGCAATGGGGCTGGGAGCCGTGGGGCTGGGAGCCATGGAGCTGGGAGCCGTGGTTCTGAGAGCTATGGGGCTCGGAGCTATGGGGCTGGGAGCAATGGGGCTGGGAGCCATGGGGCTGGGAGCCGTGGTTCTGAGAGCTATGGGGCTCGGAGCTCTGGGGCTGGGAGCCATGGTTCTGAGAGCCCTGGAGCTGGGAGCCCTGGAGCTGGGAGCCCTGGGGCTGGGAGCCGTGGGGTTGGGAGTCATGGGGCTGAGAGCCGTGGGGTTGGGAGCCATGGGGCTGGGAGCCGTGGTTCTGAGAGCTATGGGGCTGGGAGCAATGGGGCTGGGAGCCATGGGGTGGGGAGCCATGGGACGGGTTGCAATGGGGCAGGGAGCAATGGGGCTGAGAGCCGTGGTGCTGGGAGCCGTGGTGTTGGGAGCCATGGGGCTGGGAGCAATGGGGCTGGGAGCAATGGGGCTGGGAGCTATGGGGCTGAGAGCCGTGGGGCTGAGAGCCATGGTTCTGAGAGCTATGGGGCTGGGAGCAATGGGACGGGGTGCCATGGGGCTGGGAGCAATGGGGCTGGGAGCCATGGGGTGGGGAGCCATGGGACGGGGATCAATGGGGCTGAGTGCCATGGGGCTGGGTGCCATGGGGCTGAGAGCAATGGGGCTGGGAGCAATGGGGCTGAGAGCAATGGGGCAGGGAGCAATGGGGCAGGGAGCAATGGGGATGGGAGCAATGGGGATGGGAGCCGTGGGGCTGGGAGCCGTGGGGCTGAGAGCAATGGGGCTGGGAGCAGTGGGGCTGGGAGCCGTGGGGCTGGGAGCAATGGGGCAGGGAGCAATGGGGCAGGGAGCAATGGGGCTGGGAGCAATGGGACTGCAATGGGGCTGGGAGCAATGGGGCTGGGAGCCGTGGGGCTGGGAGCAATGGGGCTGGGAGCCATGGGGCTGGGAGCAATGGGGCTGGGAGCCATGGGGCAGGGAGCAATGGGGCTGGGAGCAATGGGGCTGGGAGCCGTGGGGCTGGGTGCAATGGGGATGGGAGCAATGGGACTGGGAGCAGTGGGGCTGGGAGCCGTGGGGCTGGGAGCAATGGGGCTGGGAGCCATGGTTCTGAGAGCTATGGGGCTCAGAGCTATGGGGCTGGGAGCCATGGTTCTGAGAGCTATGGGGCTGGGAGCCCTGGGGCTGGGAGCCGTGGGGCAGGGAGCAATGGGGCTGGGAGCCGTGGGGCTGGGAGCAATGGGGCTGGGAGCAATGGGGCTGGGAGCCACGGGACGGGGAGCCATGGGGCTGAGAGCCATGGGGCTGAGAGCTATGGGGCTGGGAGCAATGGGGCTGGGAGCAATGCGGCTGGGATCCATGGAGCTGGGAGCCATGGTTCTGAGAGCTATGGGGCTTGGAGCTATGGGGCTGGGAGCCATGGGGCTGAGAGCCGTGGGGCTGGGAGCCGTGGGGCTGAGAGCTATGGGGCTGGGAGCTATGGGGCTGGGAGCAATGGGGCTGGGAGCAATGGGGCTGGGAGCCGTGGGGCTGGGAGCAATGGGGTTGGGAGCCGTGGGGTTGGGAGCCGTGGAGCTGGGAGCAATGCGGCTGGGAGCAATGGGGCTGGGAGCCATGGGGCTGGGAGCCGTGGGGCTGGGAGCCATGGTTCTGAGAGCTATGGGGCTCGGAGCTATGGAGCTGGGAGCCATGGTTCTGAGAGCTATGGGGCTCGGAGCTATGGGGCTGGGAGCCATGGCTCTGAGAGCTATGGGGCTGGGAGCAATGTGACGGGGTGCCATGGGGCTGGGAGCCATGGTTCTGAGAGCTATGGGGCTGAGAGCAATGGGGCTGAGAGCAATGGGGCTGGGAGCCGTGGGGCTGGGAGTAATGGGGCTGGGAGCAATGGGGCTGGGAGCCATGGAGCTGGGAGCAATGCGGCTGGGAGCAATGGGGCTGGGAGCCATGGGGCTGGGAGCCGTGGGGCTGGGAGCCGTGGGGCAGGGAGCAGTCGGGCAGGGAGCCGTGGGGCTGGGAGCAGTGGGGCTGGGAGCAGTGGGGCTGGGAGCCGTGGGGCTGGGAGCCGTGGTTCTGAGAGCTATGGGGCTGAGAGCAATGGGGCTGGGAGCCATGGTTCTGAGAGCTATGGGGCTGAGAGCAATGGGGCTGGGAGCAATGGGGCTGGGAGCCATGGGGCTGGGAGCAGTGGGGCTGGGAGCAGTGGGGCTGGGAGCCGTGGGGCTGGGAGCAATGGGGCTGGGAGCCGTGGGGCTGGGAGCCATGGGGCTGGGAGCCGTGGGGCTGGGAGCTATGGGGCTCGGAGCTATGGGGCTGGGAGCAATGGGGCTGGGAGCCATGGGGCTGGGAGCCGTGGTTCTGAGAGCTATGGGGCTCGGAGCTATGGGGCTGGGAGCCATGGAGCTGGGAGCCATGGTTCTGAGAGCTATGGGGCTCGGAGCTATGGGGCTGGGAGCCATGGTTCTGAGAGCCCTGGAGCTGGGAGCCCTGGAGCTGGGAGCCCTGGGGCTGGGAGCCCTGGGGCTGGGAGCCATGGGGCTGGGCTGAGAGCCGTGGGGTTGGGAGTCGTGGGGCTGAGAGCCGTGGGGTTGGGAGCCATGGGGCTGGGAGCCGTGGTTCTGAGAGCTATGGGGCTGGGAGCAATGGGGCTGGGAGCCATGGGGTGGGGAGCCATGGGACGGGTTGCAATGGGGCAGGGAGCAATGGGGCTGAGAGCCGTGGTGCTGGGAGCCGTGGTGTTGGGAGCCATGGGGCTGGGAGCAATGGGGCTGGGAGCAATGGGGCTGGGAGCTATGGGGCTGAGAGCCATGGTTCTGAGAGCTATGGGGCTGGGAGCAATGGGACGGGGTGCCATGGGGCTGGGAGCAATGGGGCTGGGAGCCATGGGGTGGGGAGCCATGGGACGGGGATCAATGGGGCTGAGAGCCATGGGGCTGGGTGCCATGGGGCTGAGAGCAATGGGGCTGGGAGCAATGGGGCTGAGAGCAATGGGGCTGGGAGCAATGGGGCTGGGAGCAATGGGGATGGGAGCAATGGGGATGGGAGCCGTGGGGCTGGGAGCAATGGGGCTGGGAGCAGTGGGGCTGGGAGCAGTGGGGCTGGGAGCAATGGGGCAGGGAGCAATGGGGCTGGGAGCAATGGGGCTGGGAGCAATGGGGCTGGGAGCCGTGGGGCTGGGAGCAATGGGGCTGAGAGCAATGGGGCTGAGAGCAATGGGGCTGGGAGCCGTGGGACTGAGAGCAATGGGGCTGGGAGCCATGGGGCTGGGAGCAATGGGGCTGGGAGCCGTGGGGCTGGGAGCCGTGGGGCTGGGAGCAGTGGGGCTGGGAGCAATGGGGCTGGGAGCCGTGGGGCTGGGAGCCGTGGGGCTGGGAGCAATGGTTCTGAGAGCTATGGGGCTGGGAGCCATGGGGCTGGGAGCCGTGGGGCTGGTGCTCTCTGCAGACCTCCCTTCCATCCCCCCCCGGCTGCCCCCCTGGCTGCCCCCCGGCTGCCCCCCCGGCTGCCCCCGGCTGCCCCCCTGCCTGCCCTGCCCTGCTCTGCTGCCTCGGCCCTCAGGGCTCCTCTGCCTGAAGCTGCCATCCCTTGTGCCCCCCAAACCCCCTCAGCCTGGCCCCCTGGGTGCCCCTTTCATGGCCGGGAGGGGGGTGGGTTTTGGGGGTAGGGGAGGTCTGGGGGGGGCTGGGTTTTGGGGAGGCGGGGGGGGGGGCATCAGGCTGAGGGACCCCTGAAGGAGCTGCAGCCAGGGGCTGGGCTCTGAGGGGCAGCTCCGAGCAGCCTTCCCCTGGGGCGAGTTCGCTCCGAGTTCCATTTCCACCCGCTGGGGGGAGGGGCTGGGAGAGGCTCCAGCTCTGACTCATCAGCGCTGCTAATTAACACGGCAGCAATTACAGGCCCGGGGAGCCTCGGAGCAGCTGCAGTCCTCCTGCTCCCCCCTCCCTGCCGTTTCCCTTCTCCCCCCCACCCCTCTTCCCCCTCCCCAAACTCCTCTCTCTTCCCTCCCTCTGCTTTTATGCCTCTTCGCTCTTCCCCTTTTGGTGCTTTCTCTTATTAGTAATTAATCGTTATTAATGATTATCGCTTTGGGTGCATTACCCCCCCCCCCCCCTCCCCCTTTTCCTTGCCACCATCTGCTGCTGCCCCGAGGGGCTGCCTCCTGGCTGCCTGCACTTCAGCACCGCCGGCTGCAGGCAGCGGCGTTGGTCCCGGGAGTGACTGAGGGGAGAGGAGAAGAACCAACCCAGGAGCCAGAAGGGTGAAGCAGGCGGCAGAGAGGCGGCAGAGGAGGCAGCAGAGAGGCAGCAGAGGAGGCAGCAGAGAGGCAGCAGAGGAGGCAGCAGAGAGGAAGCTCAGAGGCAGCAGAGAGGAAGCTCAGAGGCAGCAGAGGAGGCAGCTCAGGGGCAGCAGAGAGGCAGCTCAGAGGCAGCAGAGAGGCAGCTCAGAGGCAGATCAGGGGCAGCAGAGAGGCAGCTCAGAGGCAGCAGAGAGGCAGCAGAGAGGCAGCTCAGAGGCAGCAGAGAGGCAGCTCAGAGGCAGCAGAAGAGGCAGCAGAGGAGGCAGCTCAGAGGCAGCAGAGGAGGCAGCTCAGAGGCAGCAGAGGAGGCAGCAGAGGAGGCAGCCCAGAGGCAGCTCAGAGGCAGCTCAGGGCAGCAGCAGCAGAGAGGCAGCTCAGGGGCAGCAGAGAGGCAGCAGAGGAGGCAGCAGAGGAGGCAGCAGAGAGGCAGCAGAGGAGGCAGCAGAAAGGCAGCTCAGAGGCAGCAGAGAGGCAGCTCAGAGGCAGCTCAGAGGCAGCTCAGAGGCAGCAGAGAGGCAGCAGAGGGGCAGCAGAGAGGCAGCAGAGGAGGCAGCAGAGAGGAAGCTCAGAGGCAGCAGAGGAGGCAGCTCAGAGGCAGCTCAGGGGCAGCTCAGAGGCAGCAGAGAGGCAGCTCAGAGACAGATCAGGGGCAGCAGAGAGGCAGCTCAGAGGCAGCTCAGAGGCAGCTCAGAGGCAGCTCAGAGGCAGCAGAGAGGCAGCTCAGAGGCAGATCAGGGGCAGCAGAGAGGCAGCTCAGAGGCAGCTGAGAGGCAGCAGAGAGGCAGCTGAGAGGCAGCTGAGAGGCAGCAGAGGAGGCAGCTCAGAGGCAGCAGAGAGGCAGCAGAGAGGCAGCTGAGAGGCAGCTGAGAGGCAGCTGAGAGGCAGCAGAGGAGGCAGCTCAGAGGCAGCTCAGAGGCAGCAGAGAGGCAGCAGAGGAGGCAGCTCAGAGGCAGCAGAGAGGCAGCAGAGAGGCAGCAGACGAGGCAGCTCAGGGGCAGGAGAGGCAGCTCAGAGGCAGCTCAGAGGCAGCAGAGAGGCAGCAGACGAGGCAGCTCAGAGGCAGATCAGAGCAGAGAGGCAGCTCAGAGGCAGCAGAGAGGCAGCAGACGAGGCAGCTCAGGGGCAGCAGAGGAGGCAGCAGAGGAGGCAGCAGAGGAGGCAGCAGAGGAGGCAGCTCAGAGGCAGCAGAGGAGGCAGCTCAGAGGCAGCAGAGGAGGCAGCTCAGAGGCAGCTCAGAGGCAGCTCAGGGGCAGCTCAGGGGCAGCTCAGAGGCAGCAGAGAGGCAGCTCAGAGGCAGCAGAGAGGCAGCAAAGAGGCAGCAGAGAGGCAGCTGAGAGGCAGCAGAGAGGCAGCAGAGGAGGCAGCAGAGAGGCAGCAGAGAGGCAGCAGAGAGGCAGCAGAGGAGGCAGCTCAGAGGCAGCAGAGAGGCAGCAGAGGAGGCAGCAGAGGAGGCAGCAGAGAGGCAGCAGAGGAGGCAGCTCAGAGGCAACAGAGGAGGCAGCAGAGGAGGCAGCAGAGGAGGCAGCTCAGAGGCAACAGAGGAGGCAGCTCAGAGGCAGCAGAGGAGGCAGCAGAGGAGGCAGGAGGCAGCAGCTCAGAGGCAGCAGAGGAGGCAGCTCAGAGGCAGCTCAGAGGCAGCTCAGGGGCAGCTCAGAGGCAGCTCAGAGGCAGCAGAGGAGGCAGCAGAGGAGGCAGCAGAGAGGCAGCAGAGGAGGCAGCAGAAAGGAAGCTCAGAGGCAGCAGAGGAGGCAGCTCAGAGGCAGCTCAGGGGCAGCAGAGAGGCAGCTCAGGGGCAGCTCAGAGGCAGCTCAGAGGCAGCTCAGAGGCAGCTCAGAGGCAGCAGAGAGGCAGCTCAGGGGCAGCAGAGAGGCAGCAGAGGGCAGCAGAGAGGAAGCTCAGAGGCAGCAGAGGAGGCAGCTCAGGGGCAGCAGAGAGGCAGCAGAGAGGCAGCTCAGAGGCAGATCAGGGGCAGCAGAGAGGCAGCAGAGAGGCAGCAGAGAGGCAGCAGAGAGGCAGCTGAGAGGCAGCAGAGGAGGCAGCTCAGAGGCAGCTCAGAGGCAGCAGAGGAGGCAGCAGAGAGGCAGCTCAGAGGCAGCAGAGAGGCAGCAGACGAGGCAGCTCAGGGGCAGCAGAGAGGCAGCTCAGAGGCAGCTCAGAGGCAGCAGAGAGGCAGCTCAGAGGCAGCAGAGAGGCAGCAGGCAGCTCAGGGGCAGCAGAGAGGCAGCAGAGGAGGCAGCTCAGAGGCAGCAGAGGAGGCAGCTCAGAGGCAGCAGAGGAGGCACAGAGGAGGCAGCTCAGGGGCAGCAGAGGCAGCTCAGAGGCAGCAGAGAGGCAGCTCAGGGGCAGCAGAGAGGCAGCAGAGGGCAGCAGAGGAGGCAGCTCAGAGGCAGCAGAGGAGGCAGCTCAGAGGCAGCAGAGGAGGCAGCTCAGAGGCAGCAGAGGAGGCAGCTCAGAGGCAGCAGAGGAGACAGCAGAGGAGGCAGCTCAGGGGCAGCAGAGAGGCAGCTCAGGGGCAGCAGAGAGGCAGCAGAGCAGGCAGCAGAGGAGGCAGCAGAGGCAGCAGAGAGGCAGCAGAGAGGCAGCAGAGGAGGCAGCTCAGAGGCAGCAGAGGAGGCAGCTCAGAGGCAGCAGAGGAGGCAGCAGAGGCAGCAGAGGAGGCAGCTCAGAGGCAGCAGAGGAGGCAGCTCAGGGGCAGGCAGCTCAGAGGCAGCTCAGAGGCAGCTCAGGGGCAGCTCAGGGGCAGCTCAGAGGCAGCTCAGAGGCAGCTCAGAGGCAGCAGAGAGGCAGCAGAGAGGCAGCAGAGGAGGCAGCAGAGAGGCAGCAGCAGCAGAGGAGGCAGCAGAGAGGCAGCAGAGGAGGCAGCTCAGGGGCAGCAGAGCAGCAGAGGAGGCAGCAGAGAGGCAGCAGAGAGGCAGCAGAGAGGCAGCAGAGGAGGCAGCAGCTCAGAGGCAGCAGAGAGGCAGCAGAGAGGCAGCTCAGCAGCAGAGAGGCAGCAGAGAGGCAGCAGAGGAGGCAGCAGAGAGGCAGCAGAGGGCAGCAGAGGGCAGCAGAGGGCAGCTGAGAGGCAGCAGAGGCAGGCAGCAGAGAGGCAGCAGAGGAGGCAGCAGAGAGGCAGCAGAGAGGCAGCAGAGGCAGCTCAGGAGGCAGCAGAGAGGCAGCAGAGAGGCAGCAGAGAGGCAGCAGAGGAGGCAGCTCAGAGGCAGCAGAGAGCAGAGGGCAGCAGAGAGGCAGCAGCAGAGAGGCAGCAGAGAGGCAGCTCAGAGGCAGCAGAGGAGGCAGCAGAGGAGGCAGCAGAGGAGGCAGCTCAGGGGCAGCAGAGAGGCAGCAGAGGAGGCAGCAGAGAGGCAGCAGCAGAGGCAGCAGAGAGGCAGGCAGCAGAGGAGGCAGCAGAGAGGCAGCAGCAGCAGAGAGGCAGCAGCAGCAGAGAGGCAGCAGAGAGGCAGCAGAGAGGCAGCTCAGAGGCAGCAGAGGAGGCAGCTCAGAGGCAGCAGAGAGGCAGCAGAGGAGGCAGCAGAGAGGCAGCAGAGGCAGCAGCTCAGAGGCAGCAGGAGGCAGCAGAGAGGCAGCAGCAGAGGCAGCAGAGGAGGCAGCTCAGAGGCAGCTCAGAGGCAGCTGAGAGGCAGCAGAGGAGGCAGCTCAGAGGCAGCAGAGGCAGCAGGCAGCAGAGAGGCAGCAGAGAGCAGAGGAGGCAGCAGAGAGGCAGCAGAGAGGCAGCAGAGGAGGCAGCAGAGAGGCAGCAGAGGAGGCAGCTCAGAGGCAGCAGAGAGGCAGCTCAGAGGCAGCAGCAGCAGAGAGGCAGCAGCAGAGCAGAGGAGGCAGCAGAGAGGAGAGAGGCAGCTCAGAGGCAGCAGCAGGAGGCAGCTCAGAGGCAGCAGAGGAGGCAGCAGAGAGGCAGCTCAGAGGCAGCTCAGAGGCAGCAGAGGCAGCAGAGGGCAGCAGCAGCTCAGAGGCAGCTCAGGGGCAGCAGAGAGGCAGCAGAGAGAGCAGGCAGCAGAGAGGCAGAGGAGGCAGCTCAGAGAGGCAGCAGGCAGCAGAGGAGGCAGCAGAGGCAGCAGAGAGGAGGCAGCAGAGCAGCAGAGAGGCAGCAGCTCAGAGGGCAGCAGAGAGAGGCAGCAGAGAGGCAGCAGAGGAGGCAGCAGAGAGGCAGCAGAGAGGCAGCAGAGAGGCAGCAGAGGCAGCTCAGAGGCAGCAGAGAGGCAGCTCAGCAGAGAGGCAGCAGAGGCAGGCAGCAGAGAGGCAGCAGAGGGCAGCAGAGAGGCAGCTCAGAGAGGCAGCAGAGGAGGCAGCAGAGAGGCAGCAGAGAGGCAGCAGAGGCAGCAGCAGAGAGGCAGCAGAGAGGCAGCAGAGGAGGCAGCAGAGAGGCAGCAGAGGAGGCAGCAGAGGAGGCAGCTCAGAGGCAGCTCAGAGGCAGCTCAGGGGCAGCAGAGAGGCAGCTCAGAGGCAGCAGAGGAGGCAGCTCAGAGGCAGCAGAGGAGGCAGCAGAGAGGCAGCTCAGAGGCAGCAGAGGAGGCAGCAGGGGCAGCAGAGGAGGCAGCTCAGAGGCAGCAGAGGAGGCAGCAGAGAGGCAGCAGAGAGGCAGCAGAGGAGGCAGCTCAGAGGCAGCAGAGAGGCAGCAGGCAGCAGCAGGCAGCAGAGAGGCAGCAGAGAGGCAGCAGAGAGGCAGCAGAGAGAGGCAGCAGAGAGGCAGCAGAGGAGGCAGCTCAGAGGCAGCTCAGGAGGCAGCAGAGAGGGCAGCAGAGAGGCAGCAGAGAGGCAGCTCAGAGGCAGCAGAGGAGGCAGCAGAGGAGGCAGCAGAGAGGCAGCAGAGAGGCAGCAGAGAGGCAGCAGAGAGGCAGCAGAGAGGCAGCAGAGAGGCAGCAGAGGCAGCTCAGCAGCAGAGAGGCAGCAGAGAGGCAGCAGAGAGGCAGCAGAGGAGGCAGCAGAGAGGCAGCAGAGAGGCAGCTCAGAGGCAGCAGAGGAGGCAGCAGAGAGGCAGCAGAGCAGAGGCAGCAGAGGGCAGCAGAGGCAGCAGAGGAGGCAGCAGAGAGGCAGCAGAGAGGCAGCAGAGAGGCAGCTCAGGGGCAGCAGAGAGGCAGCAGAGAGAGGCAGCAGACGAGGCAGCAGAGGAGGCAGCAGAGGAGGCAGCTCAGAGCTCAGGGGCAGCAGAGAGGCAGCTCAGGGGCAGCAGAGAGGCAGCTCAGAGGCAGAGGCAGCAGAGAGGCAGCAGAGAGGCAGCTCAGAGGCAGCAGAGAGGCAGCAGAGGGCAGCAGAGCAGGCAGCAGAGGAGGCAGCAGCAGCAGAGAGGCAGCTCAGGGGCAGAGAGGCAGCTCAGAGGCAGGCAGCTCAGGGCAGCAGCAGAGAGGCAGCAGAGGGGCAGCAGAGAGGCAGCTCAGAGGCAGCAGAGGAGGCAGGCAGCTCAGAGGCAGCAGAGGAGGCAGCTCAGAGGCAGCAGCAGAGGCAGCAGAGAGGCAGCAGAGAGGCAGCAGAGAGGCAGCAGAGGAGGCAGCTCAGAGGCAGCAGAGGGCAGGCAGCAGAGAGGCAGCAGAGAGGCAGCAGAGAGGCAGCAGAGGCAGCAGAGAGGCAGCAGAGAGGCAGCAGAGAGAGGCAGCAGAGAGGCAGCAGAGAGGCAGCAGCTCAGAGGCAGCAGAGAGGCAGCAGAGAGCAGAGAGGCAGCAGAGAGGCAGCAGAGGAGGCAGCAGAGAGGCAGCAGAGAGGCAGCAGACAGAGGCAGCAGCAGAGGCAGCTCAGAGGCAGCAGAGGAGGCAGCAGAGGCAGGCAGCTCAGAGGCAGCTCAGAGGGCAGCAGAGAGGCAGCAGAGAGGCAGCAGAGGAGGCAGCAGAGGAGGCAGCAGAGAGGCAGCAGAGAGGCAGCAGAGGAGGCAGAGAGGCAGCAGAGGAGGCAGCAGAGAGGCAGCAGAGCAGAGGCAGCAGAGAGGCAGGCAGCTCAGAGGCAGCAGAGGAGGCAGCAGAGGAGGCAGCAGAGAGGCAGAGGAGGCAGCAGAGGAGGCAGCAGAGAGGGCAGCTCAGAGGCAGCAGAGGAGGCAGCAGGAGGCAGCTCAGAGGCAGCAGAGAGGCAGCTCAGAGGCAGCAGAGAGGCAGCTCAGAGGCAGCAGCAGCAGAGAGGCAGCAGAGGCAGCAGAGAGGCAGCAGAGAGGCAGCTCAGAGGCAGCTCAGAGGCAGCTCAGAGGCAGCAGAGAGGCAGCTCAGAGGCAGCTCAGAGGCAGCAGAGGAGGCAGCAGAGAGGCAGCAGAGGAGGCAGCTCAGAGGCAGCAGAGAGGCAGCTCAGAGGCAGCAGAGAGGCAGGCAGCTCAGAGGCAGCAGAGGAGCTCAGAGGCAGCTCAGAGGCAGCAGAGGCAGCAGAGGGCAGCAGCTCAGAGGCAGCAGAGAGGCAGCAGAGAGGCAGCTCAGGGGCAGCAGAGAGGCAGCTCAGAGGCAGCAGCAGAGGCAGGCAGCAGAGGGCAGCAGAGAGGCAGCTCAGAGGCAGCAGAGAGGCAGCAGAGAGGCAGCAGAGGAGGCAGCAGAGAGGCAGCAGAGGGCAGCAGAGAGGCAGCTCAGAGGCAGCAGAGAGGCAGCTCAGGGGCAGCTCAGAGGCAGCAGAGAGGCAGCAGAGAGGCAGCAGCAGCAGAGAGGCAGCAGAGGCAGCTCAGGGGCAGCAGAGAGGCAGCAGCAGCAGAGGAGGCAGCAGAGAGGGCAGCAGAGAGAGGCAGCAGAGGCAGGCAGCAGAGAGGCAGCTCAGAGGAGGCAGCAGAGGCAGCAGAGGGCAGCTCAGAGGCAGCTCAGAGGCAGCAGAGAGGCAGCTCAGAGGGCAGGAGGCAGCAGAGAGGCAGCAGAGAGGCAGCAGAGAGGCAGCAGAGAGGCAGCAGAGAGGCAGCAGAGGGGCAGCAGAGAGGCAGCAGAGAGGCAGCAGAGAGGCAGCAGAGAGGCAGCAGAGAGGCAGCTCAGGGCAGCAGAGAGGCAGCTCAGAGGCAGCTCAGGGGCAGCAGAGAGGCAGCTCAGGGGCAGCAGAGAGGCAGCTCAGAGGCAGCAGAGGAGGCAGCTCAGAGGCAGCAGAGCTCAGCAGCAGAGAGGCAGCAGAGAGGCAGCTCAGAGGCAGCAGAGAGGCAGCTCAGAGGCAGCAGAGAGGCAGCAGAGGAGGCAGCAGAGGAGAGGCAGCAGAGAGGCAGCAGAGAGGCAGCAGAGAGGCAGCAGAGAGGCAGCTCAGAGGCAGCAGAGGAGGCAGCAGAGAGGCAGCAGAGAGGCAGCAGAGAGGCAGCTCAGAGGCAGCTCAGAGGCAGCAGAGGAGGCAGCTCAGAGGCAGCAGAGAGGCAGCTCAGAGGCAGCAGAGAGGCAGCTCAGAGGCAGCTCAGAGGCAGCTCAGAGGCAGCAGAGAGAGGCAGCTCAGAGGCAGCAGAGAGGCAGCAGAGGAGGCAGCTCAGAGGCAGCAGAGGAGGCAGCAGAGGCAGGCAGCTCAGAGGCAGCAGAGAGGCAGCAGAGGGGCAGCAGAGAGGCAGCTCAGAGGCAGCAGAGGCAGCAGAGGCAGGCAGCAGAGAGGCAGCAGAGGAGGCAGCAGAGAGGCAGCTCAGAGGCAGCAGAGGAGGCAGCAGCTCAGAGGCAGCAGAGAGGCAGCTCAGAGGCAGCAGAGGAGGCAGCAGAGAGGCAGCAGAGAGGGCAGCAGAGGAGGCAGCTCAGGGGCAGCAGAGAGGGCAGCTCAGGAGGCAGCAGAGAGGCAGCAGCAGAGGCAGCAGAGAGGCAGCTCAGGGGCAGCAGAGAGGCAGCTCAGGGGCAGCAGAGAGGCAGCTCAGAGGCAGCAGAGAGGCAGCTCAGAGGCAGCAGAGGCAGCAGAGGAGGCAGCAGAGAGGCAGCAGAGAGGCAGCAGAGAGGCAGC